>QLOT01020912.1:0-92300 GCA_003313875.1 Russula aff. compacta | reverse complement strand
ACTTGTACTCGGGTGTTGGGGCAGGTGAGCAGGATGGGGTAGTCCGAGGCGTCAGAGAAGGGGCAGCAGGTAAGCGCGCGAGAAGCGCCTTGTGCTTTTCTTCAAGGGTGATATTGCTGTTGTAAAGGTTTTTCGACAGCTCTGAGGTCATGGTTAATTCTACATGTAGAGACTGAATCGTTAGTATGTACGGGGAAAGGACATTGAGTGGGACGACTTGCCCCTTTCGCGCTCGCGTATAAGTTCATTCGCGCGCATGAGAAGGGACGAAAGCTCTTCTCTCGACCGTCCGTTGATCCATTCTTCGATGGCAGAGGGAACAGCACCAGAAAAGACGTCCTTTGCTAAAGCGTGGATATGATATGCAGTGGCGGATTCTGACAGGGCATTCGCTACAGGAGACAGAAGGGTGTCGCCGTATGGAGGCGGGGGTTGCTTATTGTGAGAGGTAGAGAAAGTACTCCGCGCAGGAGGGTGAGGACGCATGACAGTGGTCGGGTTCATGAAGTGGAGATGGGCGTGAAGGAAGGTCGTGAAGGGAGGGTGGTGGTGGAAGGAGCTGACGACGCTATATGAGGTCGGATGTCCGCTAGCTTGCTGCTTTTGAATTAGACCAGGTCAGGCTCAGCTCACTCTCGATCCCGGTCGAATCCATCTCATTCATCAGTGCAAGTATGTAGCCATACAAAGAGACCATCATCATACACCATTCCCTGCCTCATGTCAACTCTACACTATGATTTCTGAGCTCCAAATGAACCAAACGAGAATGGAGCCGAGCTCTGGCCGAATGAAAACGCGCTCGTCGTACCTGATGCGGTAACGTTCTTGGGCACGCCGAACGATGGCTGGGGTATGGGTCCCGCGTTCTGGGAACTCTTTGCCGCCGTATCGCTAAACACACTGCCTGGGGTAGGGGGAACAGCTGCTGGACTCGAGCTGGTTGAGCTGGCATTGAATGAGAACATAGAAGCGCCTTTGCTAGGCTCTGGCTTCTTCTCACTGCCTGTGTCCGATCCTGCGCCGAAAGAGAAAAAAGGGGGGTTCGTAGTTGGCATGTTTGCAGACGCAAACAATGGCGGTTTGGCGGTTGCTTGTGTCCCTCCACTAGGAACCCCAAATAGCATTGTGGAACTCCCATTAGCCACTTCCGTCGATCGTCCTTGACTTGCTAGATTGGCGCCCTCGCCAGCTTTAATACCAGTTGATACAGACGCAATGCCGCTTGGAGGAGCGCCAGTGGGTTTACCCTCACTCGTGCCAAACACTGACGGCTGGTTCGCCTGGGTTGCAGTCGCACTCGAGGCCGGTGCGTTGCTAAATAATTGCGCTGTTTGCGCCGACGAACCCTTCGGGATACCAAAGTTGAAAATGGGTTTTGACGATGAATCGGATGTAGTGGCGACTGGTGGGGGATGGGGTGTGGAACTAGTCGGCTTGCTTGTCATCCCAAAATTAAACTTCGGTTTTAATGCATCGGTGCCACCAACTGAGAGACC
Organism: Russula aff. compacta; assembly: GCA_003313875.1. NCBI lineage: Eukaryota > Fungi > Basidiomycota > Agaricomycetes > Russulales > Russulaceae > Russula > Russula aff. compacta. Next base: position 90,801 of record QLOT01020912.1, on the reverse strand, counting down.
ACTGGAGCTCTGGTTGGCGCTATTGTTCGTAGACATCGTAGGGTTAGAGGGTTGGGAGAACGAAAAGAAACCTTGAGGAGCCGGTTTCGAACTATTCCTCAGTGGAGCAGACAAGAGATTTGGAATGGGGTAGTTCGACGGCACCTTTGCCTGCCCGAAAGAGAATGCGGAAGAAGTTGCAGAACCTTTTGCATCTGATGATGATGAGGGCGCTGTCGGTGGTTGGACGTTTTGTGTAAAGAAGTCAGGAATCGTCGAATTTGACGAGACAGGGCCGCTTGTAGCAGGAGTTGGCACTGAAGTCTGTGATGCTGAAATCGGCGCGGAGAAGGGGAATGATGTGCCAGGAGCCGCCAAGCCTGTCTTGGCTTCAGGCTTGTCTTTAACTTCGCTCGGTTGAGCATTTGAAGATGGTGTGGGTATCTTGAACAAGGCTGGTGGATTAGAGGGCTCAGGAACCCGCGAGTCACTTTTCGGGAGTGGTGGCAGGGAGAATGGAGATGCTCCCGTCGGAGGAGCGACAGAAGGCTTTTCATCAGACTTTGTGAGTGGGACCGTAGGAGTAGGAGGAGCATTTGCAATCTTCTTCGCTTCCGCCTCTGCTTTTGCCTTCTCTTTTTCCTCTGCCTTGCGTCGTAGACGCGTTATCGCCTCCGCTTCAATCTCCTGCTTCTCCCATTTGGAGTAAGACTTCGACGGGCGCAACTTCGGGCTCATTTCCATAAGCTTTGCTGCCGAACTACTGTACAGTGACAAGACACGGCGAGTGTATTGGGGTGGCGGGGGGACAGGAAACAGCACCATACGAGGACTCGCAATTGAAGAGTGACCCGAAATGCGGATCTTGCGAACTGGGCTGCCGGGATTGGATGTGGAGGCCCAGAGAAGCTGCTTTCCAGCATTAGATGGATTTCCCTGGTAGAAATTAGACCGTGACAATCCGCAATCACCTTAGCAGACGTACCGTGCGATCGCCTGGCATATCAGGGTCTACAAAAGTCTTGTCCGAGTCCTGCCATGCCAACTCATGGGCCTCTTTAGCTGCCATAAACTGTTCCTCAGTATACCACCGTTCAATAATCGCCGTCACAGATGCAGACCGATCCGGGTGTTCGGAATCAACAGGCTGACATTCAATGAGACCAAGTGGAGAGTGATGAAAGAGGTTCAGGCTCACCATGCTGAATTTCGGGCGGTCCTCTTTGACAAGCACTCTCCGTAATCTTCTTCCGTCAGGCCCAACCCTGAACTGAACCCCATGGGCTTCCCATTCTTCCCCGATGTAGCGACCTCTACACAACGGGTCTCTTGATATCTGTCCATCTTCTACTGAGGGATCGGTGTCTGATGTGTCTGGCCGATGGCGGAAAGCCTTCCTTCGTCCTCTAAGGTCACCTTGTTCAATGTCAACACCGAGCGAGTCGACGTCACGTCCGCGTTTCTGGCCACGAGACGAGGAGTTTGTTGATTTCCGTTGTCTCCGCTTCCGGTGACGATGTGGCGCAAAATCTGTATCCTGGTCATTGTAAAGCATGTCATCATCTGCCCCGAAGCTGGAGTCCATTTCTGTGCGGTCACGCTTCTTGCCACCGCGAGACAACTCGACTTCTGATACGCCATTCATTTCGACATCAACCCCCCTCTGCATGCGCTTCTTAATATGGCGACCAGACACCTTTCTGCGCCTTTTGTCGTGACGATTCTCTTGTGAGTATCGTAAATCGCTATCGTCGCTCGAATCAGCCATTCGCTTAGACCGCCTAGGGACTGACGCCGAATCAACGGCAATACCAGAGTCGTGAACTACATGATCACTGAAAAGGTGGGAATCATTAATCATGGGAAGCTTAAACTTGACTGCTTCATACCCCTCTGGTTTTGTTTCATGTTGGTCTTCTGACTCGTCACGTGCACTAGTGTGATCAGGGTATCCTGACACGTCTGCGTGGCTAGAGGGCAGAGGGATATGCAGAGGCTCAGTGGCCGTACTGGCGGGAAATGGTGAACGTTTCGTACTGGCGGAAATTAACAAAAAAGATTTCAGTCATTAGAGGGTTCGAATGAAGACCACACACATCGATTTGGCATTCTTATCATACCCGGAGACCTGAAGCGTAGCGGGAGTCAGAATCTGTTGTGTAGCTAGGCCATAACCTTCCCCTATTGAACTCGTTACAGCTGCAGATATTAACCAGATATGGGTCACATACCAGGTCCTGTTGGCTCGTGAGGATTCGACTGGTCGGATGCCAGCACATTTCGCATTCTATCCTGTATTTTCCTCTTATCCTCCTGGGCAAGTCTAGCGGCGGCATAGGCAACATTGAAAGGTCGAAGGTCGTTGTCCGGGATTCCGTATCGTCGACGCATAGATCTAGAAATATGAATCTAGTTAAGACACAAAACGACATGGAGAGGAAGCATGTATACAGTTTGTAATGTCTCTCTTTCCAACGCAGGAAAAAAGCTCGCCCATGGCGGAAGGCAAGGAGAAGAAGGAGGGTGGAAGCTCCGAGGGCACAAATCTTGAAGAAAGAGGAAAAGCCTGAATTTTGTGCGACTCTTCCACGGCCAACGGGAAGAGAGCCACCCAGTATGTCGGAAGATTCGAAGTCGAAATCTGAGGCCATGTCGGGTAGGGTAATGGGTGAGGTGCCGGGCCAGCACAGCAGGTGGAGGAGAGGAGGTTGCGGGCCGCGATGAGCACGCGTGGAGGTGTGATGTGATGAAATGATGCGCGGTGCAGCGGAGACGCGCGCACGCGTGCTCTAATTTAGGGCGGAGCTTTAAATCCACGCGGTCCGAGTCCGACGTCGGACTTGAGACATCAAATGGTCTGACTGATCTTGGTCCTCCTTGAGACGTCGTGTTCTTGCTCTTTACTATCATTTGCTTTTCCTTTATTTACGATCCGATTTAGCACTTGTCCCTGGCGTCGTTCGATTCCATTCCCACTCACTTCTGCCTAGGGACATGGCCGATGGTGCTTTCGTCTCCTCTACTGGTGGTGTGGAAGAGCAAACCGTAGCACCTGGTCCACACTTGAATGCCCTTTTCTGAATTGTGGTCATTCGAGTACTAAGCCAAGTCGCACACGTGTACTTATCGACATGCAAATAAAAAAAGAAATTTTTTGATGGTGTTATATCCACTCGGAGGATGAAGAAATCTTCGTCTCCGACGGAGCGTTCGAATCGGTGGGAATCGAGATTCGCAAAAGGCCGGGAGAATATTAAACCTCAACTGAGCTTCATAGCATAGCGTTTCACTCCCCAGTCGCTTCCCTGATCGCAATCACTCTCCTCCATCCCTTCAAACCCCCCTCACTATGGCTGCTAAGATTGTCACCCTCAACGAGTTACGTGAGCATTCATCAAAGGACAGCATTTGGGTCCTTCTCAATGGCAAAGGTCAGTCTCTTGCAATGACTCGTCAAACTGTCTGACGACCTTCCACAGTATATGATGTCACAAAATTCATAGATGAGGTTCACTACATCACATATTCCTCATTCAATGCGTCTCACACGACCTGTAGCACCCTGGAGGCGATGAAGTGATCCTTTCTGAAGCTGGTGAGCAGTTATCTCATAGTCAGCCTTACAACTGTTCACTCTACCTGCCAAAGGCAAGGACGCCACCGAAGCCTTTGAGGATGTCGGACATTCCGAGGAAGCACGAGCACTCTTACCCGAAATGGAGGTTGGAGACTTTGAGAAGGGTCCTAATGTACGTCCTACCTACCACTTCCTTCCCCTCTAACCGTCTCTGCTCGATGCTCACCTAACCTCAGGAGGTCAAGGCTAAGGCGTACCAATCTACTGCGGCTGCGGCTGCTATGGAGAATGCTGTTCAACAGACATCCAAGTTCGTCACAGTTGTCTCGTCTCACGCAGCTTATTCATCTCCATCATTTTAGCGTATTCTACGTTGTGCCACTGGCCGCGCTTGTCGCGTACTTTGCGTGGAGATTCTACTCCTAGAATCTCGTGTTCTCCCTTTGATATGCTATTTCTTCATAGAGCTGCTTCAGATGTTACTCTTTCCATACCATCTGCAGTTTTGGGGGGTCATCCAGCGTGGGCCGCGGCAGCTACACAGGTACACGTAATACATGAATGCATTACACCTCGGTTTGCCTCGATTTGGAATTGTGCCACGTTGACAGTCCTATTTACCCCGACCAGAGTGATTATACGAGGCCCCAGATTCCAGCCCGTTTCACACCCTCTACAAGTGCATCGACATTCCCCAACATGAAACCCAAAAATTCCTTCTTTTGTTGTGTTGTCTTGACCAATTGGGAAATATCGGGATCTTGTTCGCCTCCGAACGAAGCGCCTTCGGAACTATGATGCGTTTCCAAATTCGCGTCATCAGGAATGGCCCGAAAATTCTTAAATGGCGAACTTGGTGTGCTCGAAAGTCCAAGTGGGTCAACACCGAGCCGAGATGCGTGCGACTTCTTCGGTGTGACTGGCATGAAGTCCACTTCTCTCTGCAGCATGAGGAGGGCGCGCGGTTTGGCATATGAGTGTGTCATAGGCTTCGTTGGGGAAGGAGGCGTCTTTGGTATTATGGATGAAGATCTGGAGTGGACTGGCGTAGACGAGGACGACAGCGAAGTTGACGACGACCCTGAGGAAGATGATGACCGCGAGGAATCACCGGAAGTGAACGATTCATCTGAACTAGATGATGCATTGCGACTACCCTGCGGGAAGTATCTTGGCTTCGCTAAAGAGTTAAACGGCGAGGACGATAGAGTCGCAGGTGGTAGGCGAGTCGAGTCGATAGGTACTGGTACCACAGAGAGATCTGAGCGTGGAGAGGTTTCATCCATTAGATAAAAGTACAGAAATTCCAAACATTTCATCCTTCGCAACAGAGTTAGGGACGAAAAGCGCAAAAAACCAAAGGATCTCACCTAACGTCCCGGGGAGTATGCGCCCGCTTCAACAGTTTCACGACAGTTTGGACACCATTACAACCTTCAAATACTCGAAGTGACCGGGAGGAGTCTACCAAGATACACAGCAGTGTATCTAGCACTGCGTTGGGCAAAATAGATGGAGATGCTGCTTCCTTGTTGTGCGTGCGCGCCTCATCGGATGGAGTAGTTCGCTTCAAACCGGGCAACGGTGATGCTAAATGACGCGAAATTATGAGCAGATCCAGCAACACCTGCGCGTTTTGAGTAAGCGTTAAGAGCGAACGCCCACAAAGGGCATATCCCTTACGTCAAGGGGATATTTTCGACCAAGAAATGCTTTCGTGGAGTGATGCGTAAGGGCAACACCCTGAATGATGGAAAGCGCCTGTGTCAGTTGTGAACACAACACAGAAGCCTCTGTCTGGCGTTGAGCTGTGGCAAGATGTTCAGACTGTGCACCAGAACACTCGTTAGTGGCGCACCATCCGAGAGTCCCCGTTGTAGCAGTACATCGAGGCGAAGGCTTGCTCCAGAGATCCATGATATGATCCGCGAAGCAACTGGGTAAGGTGAACTAGGTAAAGCAGACAAGGAACAAGTATTGGCTCACCATTGCATTCGAAGGTATTCTGGAGCGACAGAAATTCTTGTAATGCTGGTGGGCTTCCGGGAGTCCCAAGTACTTGGGTAATTAGACGCTCCAAACTTCCCAATGCTCGTGATCGCGCCGTGGTGGATGAACGCGCTGATACGAGCTACACAAAGGTGCCAGTGAGTGCATGGGGGACCCAAACAACTGTTTCTGCATACGATGTCCAGAGAATCTTGAAGGGTTTCGTGTAGAGTGCCGTCCATTACAGATGTATATATGAGAAACAAGCTGGATAGCGTGCTGGTGAACCTGCAGTCTGCTTCTCGGGCTGCACTTCCACGAACCGCGAACCACGCGTCCGTTGCCGCTTGTCACGTGTGCGCGTCGCGTATCTTTCCGGGCCGCACTTGCCGTGATAAGCTCGTTGAGTCGGTTAGTCGGTTGGGTCGCCCAAGCCCAGTGCGCACGTAGGCTTGAAGAAGAGCCAGGAACTTTACAATTTCGAAATATGGCACCTCTTAGGACAGTGTGTCTTTATCGTCCCGTCTTCTGGGTGTCAGTGCTCAACCCACTTCCAGCAATGGACGCGACTCATACGCTTCGTCGCAGTCGAGACCTCCCAGATCCACATCGGCCAACCTGTGGACTCTCAGCTCGACAGTGAAGCTATCTGTCTCACAGATGTGTTCTTCTTCGCAACTTATCTGTTTCTCCAGTCGGTCTAGCCGTCGCGAACCAAGAGCAGGTCTTTGCGCATGAGATCCTAGGGTCACCTTTCGATCCCGCAGCGCAGCTCACCAAAAATCTACTGAGCGTGAAGATGCTGCTTTCTCCATTGTCCAGGGAACAAATTGGGCTCGCGCGCTGTCTCGGGCTGAACTACGCCGACCACGCAGTTCGTGATGATGCATTGGATGCTCTCCCGCGCCCCCAGCATACTTCGGCTGATGTCGTCGTTTTAGGCTGAGGCTAATTTGAAGAAACCCAAGTAATGACCCTCTTCTCGCCTCAGCCGACTAGACCTGATCACCCACTTTTCGCAGCGCCCCGATTCTATTCTATAAGCCGCCCACAGCTATCATCGGCCCCAATACGCCCATAAATATTCCCCGAGCTGCTCAGCCGGTTTCGAAGCACTTGCCAGACTACGAAGTAGAGTTGACGGTCGTTATCGGAAAGGCGGCGAAAGACGTCCCAGAAGAGGAAGCACTTGACTACGTGCTGGGCTACACCGCAGCCAATGACGTGAGTAGGACCACACCGGAAGACAGTGATCTGCCGTCCTTGATGGAAATTTCAGGTGTCGTTCCGCTTTCATCAGATGAATGTTTCGCAGTGGGACTTTTCAAAGGGCTTTGGTGAGCTAGTGGTCCCTTGTTGCTGGCCCCCATGAGGCCTTACTGAATTCGCTGGTCAGATAACACTACACCAATAGGACCTTGTCTCGTCGCTGGTTCTGTGATTCCCAACCCTCAAACCCTAGCATTGAAGACGGTTGTCAATGGGCAGGTTCTTCAAGATGGAACCACGGCGTATGTCGTGTTCAAAGTCGCCTGAGTCAATCCTTTTGACATGAGCCCACAGTGACCAAATATTCAGCGTCAAACAAACCATCGCCTTTCTCTCTCAAGGAACCACCCTTGAGCCAGGTACAATCATTCTGACAGGAACACCCAAGGGAGTTGGGTTTGTTCGGAAACCACCATTATATTTGAAGAATGGAGACATTGTTCAGATTTGGATCGGTTCCGGGATTGGATCACTGATCAACCCAGTGGTGGAGGACATAACTCCCGTGTCAGCTGGATTGTAAATGGACACTAGATACCAGGCGAGAGTGCTCCAATTGTATGTTGTAGCGTTGCGGTTCAATGATTCACGTGTTATTACTGTCGTATGGGATCACAGCCCGCCAAATGTGATGAGCTTAGTGTTCAAGTACTCCTCAATCCCATGACCACCCTCTCGACCTGAAACGGTTCAGAACTAGACATTTTCGGCTGCTTGGATGGACTCACCAATACCGCTCTCCTTTATACCCCCGAAAGGAATAGCTGCCTGCGAGATCAATCCTGTATTGGTGCCCACCATACCAACTTCCAGTGCCTCCGCAACGCGCCATACTCTTCCGACATCTCTTGAATAGAAGTAACCTGCCAACCCGACATTGGTATCATTAGCTAGCTTGATAACTTCCTCTTCTGTCTCAAACTTCGTAAGCGCTGCGACTGGTCCGAAGGTCTCCTCGTCATTAATCAAGGTTCCTGAGGGCACATCACAGAGAACGGTGGGCGCGAAGAAAGTTCCTGGTCGCTTGATGCGACTGCCACCAACTAGGATTTGTGCACCCTTTTGGACAGCGTCACTGACGTGTCTAGCAACCTTCTCCACGGCACGCTCATGAATCAACGGACCATGTGTGCTTTGAGAACAAGCGTCGGTTAGTGAGCGCGGGATTAGCATACAACTCACACTCCTTCATCGAGGCCATTTCCAACGTTGAATGCTGCAACTCGCTCCGCAAGACGGGATGCAAACTCGGCGTATACATTGGATTGGACGTAGATGCGGTTCGCACAAACACAGGTTTGCCCAGTAGCACGGAACTTGCAGAGAATCGCTCCTGACATACCAAGGTAGGGTAAGCGACCCGCGCATTGGTGGGCGGATGAGCTAAAGTAAGTCCACCTTCAACAGCTTGATCGATATCCGCATCATTGAAGACAATAAAGGGAGTATTACCCCCTGCTTCAATAGAAATCCTATAGGAAATCTTTCAGACAACCTAGGAATGGTTAAAGGCGTACGTACTTCTTTATAGTGGAAGCTGCCATCCTGTAAAGTAGCTTGGCCACGGCACTGGACCCAGTGAAAGTAACCTTCTTCACAGAAGTGCTCTCACATAACTCTTTCGCGACATCGCTGACGTTCTTTTGTGTGGTAACGATGTTGATTACACCATCTGGAATGCCGGCTCTCCTCCCTAGCTGTACAAATTAGGTTAGAGATATCATATCTTAGTTCTAGGCCAGAAAAAGTGACGAACCTCTGCGAGGGCTAACGCAGAAAAGGGTGTCTCAGGTGGAGGTTTGATTACGGTTGTGCAACCAGCAGCGAGAGCGGCTCCTAGTTTCCGTGTGATCATCGCAGATGGAAAATTCCAAGGGGTAAGGATGGACCTGTTGCCCAGGCTGTGAGACTCGTCGAGTTATGAGATCAGGCAATGCCTACACGATGCCTAGACGTATCGACAACGTCAAATAGTGAAAATAGTAAAGCGAGAAGAGGATAATTACCAACAGGCTGCTTAATCACGACATTGCGAATGTTGCTAAAAGGTGAAGGGATATGCTCTAATCACAAAGGCTTTTGTCGACAACACAAATAACCAAGAATATTGATTACTAACCGCCGTATGTTCGAACAGCCTCCTCAGCTAACCCGATCGCGAGTAAGTTGAGCGACGACGTGCATCAGACAACTTACCGAACCACTGGAGTGTTCAGACTTAGTATGTCAGTGAAAGGTGGTGGATAAGCTCACCTCGATGAAGGAGGCACTGTATGCATTTTCGCCCTAATGATGGCCATCGCATGTAGTGAAATCCTTGAGCATCCAAATAATACTCACCTTTGCTTCGGCCAGTGTCTTGCCATTCTCGAGGGTCTGTACCGTCGAGTAGTACGCACAAGCTTTGATGATAAATAGACAAGGACTCACAATTATGCGGGCAAGGTCATCCTCATGTTCTCTCATTAAGTTATAAAATTTCATGAGAATGTCGTGACGTTGCTGCCCCACCTGCAGGTGAGGGGACAACACATTTCAAAAGGATGCTCCATTACCTTAGCAGTTGTTTTGCTCCATGTTACGAAGGCCTTCCCTGCAGCATCGATGGCTTCTTTTGTCTCCTCTGAGCCCATCTCTGGGATAGTGCCAAGCACCTCCCCGGTAGCTGGGTCTAAAGAGCTTTGAGCAAAGGTACCTACCCGCTCAGCGAAATTACCGGCGCACTGAACACAGAGATGGTAGCCCCACTCTTGGAATCCACCCGTTTTCCACCGATAAGACCTTGATTATGCACTAAAGATGGCTCTTTGAGACCTAACTACTATATATTCGAGCGAATGAGACGACACGGTAGAGCATGACGGCTAACCGAAGAAAAGCTGGCCATTCTGATTGAGAGCGAGAGGCGGTTTGAATGTTTTTTTAAAAGGCTCGCATATGTTCTACCGGCCAAGGTGAGACAAAGTGAGTTGTAGTAGAGTGGCATCATGCTGAAGGCGAGTGATCCACACTGCACTCCAAGTCACGGTCCAACATCCAAGCATATTTAGCATATAAACGGTATGTATTTACTCCGCGGCGTGACGGTCCGTCTTCCTGAGGCACTATCACATTATCATCAGCTTTGAGGCCTTTCCACGTCATTGTATTTTTATACATGCTGCACTGTATAAATGTAGAACCTCCCTCTATCGCTTCGTGCCCCTACTTCGACTCTCTGCTGCTACACGTTTAATTTCAATAAATCCACCAAGATCAAGAGCGTCTCGTGCTGCCTGGTTGATATGCTTGAACCGATCCGCACCTAATAATGTACCACCAAAATATCTAGTGACAATGACCAACACGTCTTTTGCGTCCTGTAGACAGGTATTCGAAGAGGGTCGGCAAACCAGGGAATAACTCACTAATATTTGTAACAAATGGGCGAGGCGACCACCTGCCGCAGATTCACCGTCGTCATCATTGTCTGAGAGGGGTGTTGACATCATTCGGGCAAAAGCTAGGAAGTGACGCCTACCTTGGTAAAGTGTATTGCCTACCCGACACCTCCAAGCGTTGATTATCGGGTGAGCTGCCTTGGCTATTCGTCGATCTGCCATAAGGAAGGCTAGGATTAGTGGTACCTGCCGAGCTCTTCATTTAATGTTGAGATGGGACCGAGCGGGATATGATCACCTGAGCTGGGTCAGATATTCTGCACGCCCGGCCAACGAATGCACTTTTGCGATCTACAATGGGCTCCGCTTCGACTAGTCTGATTCCTTCCGGTAATGCGACTGGTTGGGTATTGAGAGAGACCGGGGTCGACGTGTCACCACTGGCTTCAGGCTGCTCGATCAAATCTGAGCTCGAATGTCTTTGCTCCCTTAGTGCTTCCCCTGCTTTCTTGGACTCAACCTGTTGCTCGTACCAGAGAACGACTCTTTCAAGCACACTTTGCAAGCCATCAAAAACGCAGACTATCCCGGGAAACCATTCTACCCCATTGACAGACATGAAAGTTTTGATTATCGAGCCGAAAAGATCTGCATCTACGCCGAAAGCCCCGATGTAGCGTGAAAGAAGTTGCAATTGAGGAGACGTCGCAGGGTATGAAGGAGGGAGAGAGACAAGCACTTGCAGAGACATGGCATCATGGGGAGGAGGGAGGCTGCACTTCATGATGATGACAGATATTTTGAAAACGTGAGCTCCGCACTTACTTTAATGATACCTGATATCTGACCGCGTCCGACGACATTGACGAGGACGGATACCAAGGGGAGATAGCATGATCACCATAAATTGAACGAAGTACTGCGCCAGCGTGAAGAGGATAAGAGGTATGATCGTGGCAGAGGAAGGGAGGGCGGCACCATCCAACTCGGAGATGATGTTTTCTCTGTCAGGGGTGTCAGGAAGAGAAGTTATCAATTGCTCAACGCTTGTGCTTGTGTCGGGACTCGAGATGATCATCTGGCGTGCTGGCTGGTGGGGGGGGGGGGGGGGGGTCACGGTACCGTGACGGTGACGGGATCGCCTGTGTGGAAGTGGCTCCGGGTGACCGCCCAATCGCCCCGCCCAATACGCGCATTCCGCTGAGCACGGTCCCACCTATACGCATCGCCATGGTTCCTATGTCGGGTTGCATATCAACACCCTCTGCGCTAACCGGCACCTTTGTTTGCTGTTATCCTGTGCTTACAGTATGAGGGATTCTACAGGCATAGGCCAGAAACCGGTGGGACAGAGAGAACACGGGGTGGGCTTTAGCAGATACGCCATCCGTAGCAGCTTTGGTGGTAAAGTGGTGTCAGAATTTGTGGGCGTTGAGGATGATTGGGGTCGAGTCAAAGTGGAAAGTTGGACTGCCTCTGCCTCTGTTGTGACTGCGCGGCGTCTGGTGGGGCTATTTGAGTGGCTCAGCGCTCCGCTTTGGGAATGCGGTCTTCCTCATCATCATACACACCGTCATCGTGCACACAGATATGAAGCGTCCGCGTGAAGATTCCTCAAACACGCCCCTCGCATCCGATATCACTGACAGACCTACAAAGCGAGTTCTGCCGAAGCGCGCCAAAGCCAGCCAAGCTTGCACATCGTGCCGTAAACACAAGACTCGTTGCGAGCTGCTCGAATCTGCGAGCTACAACTCTCGATGTCACCGTTGCGGTGTCTTATCTATCACTTGCTCCTTTGAATCCGATGCCCTCCCCATTCAAGCAGCCGACAACTCTCCCGTGACGACAGTGCGTCGACGTCTCCTCTCCAGTATCCTCTCAACGCCGCAAAGCAACTCGGATAAATGTCTCGCGCCAACCCAATCTGAGATACCTGGTTCAATCCCGCGGACCATTACTACGTCCCCTTGGGAGTTTCTGAAAGTCCCCGGCATACCTGATTGGACTGCTACTCCTATGCTAGCTATGCTCACCTTGTTAAAGATGGCTTGTAAGGATCAACCCATCATACAGCCAATGACTAATTTGGCCTTCACCGAGGTGTTGACGAATGACCAAAGACAGTATCTCCTCAGCCTGTAAGTGACTATTATCTCGCAGCTCTTTTGGGAAGTCATTGAATACTCTAGCTTCGAGTCTCATTATGCGCCTTGGCTATCACTGCCACCAGATGCTCTTGGAGAGGATCCCGTGTTGGACCTTATCCGTTGCACAGTTGCAAGCAGGTACCTCGAGCCTTCAATGCGCGCGAGAGTGTTCCCTACTTTACGTAGACTCACCGAAGAGGCGATTATGAAACATATTTTCAACCCCACACCCTCCCCTGCGATCATTCACGCATTTTCCCTACTAGCGCTATGGTCACCGTTTGATACCTCTCCATCTTCTTCAGAGACCCACGATAGTCGTCTTATTGCCGCTGCGGCCATAAATATGTGCTCCTCTCTACGTTTTGACCAAGCTGCCATAGATGAACAAGTACTGAAAGAGCGTCGCAATCTTGGCGCAGAACTCACGTCGCAAGAAGCAGCATTACTTACCACTGCGGAGCAAAAAGATGTCTTGGTTAGTTCTTGGTTCCTTTATTGACTGTCCCAAAATTCAATTGTATGTTCCAGTGGACATGCGTCCATAACGTAGAATCCTTGTGAGTTAGTGTCGACTATATTCGCCTCTACTCTTTAGCTTTGAGCAGAGTGTGCATTGGGACTGGCCGGGGAGTGGCGTCCAAACCAATGAGCTACAAATGTAGACTGAAATCATTGGCCCCGCTCAACTTTTCGACACTTGCGGATGCGCGCAGGACAAGGATGTTATTGACCACGATAATGTTCGATCTGACGGAAAGCGGATTACGACTGGAAATGTCCGAGGATCATAACAAACTGGAATTGTTTTGTGACGAATCGGCGGAAATTCTGTGGCGCTTGGATGGAATTCAAAGGGTGATCACACCCATACATGGTGATTCCGATCGTTGTATGGTATTCGAAAGCTGACGTCTTCCCAGTGGTGACCGACATCGAAGTGTTTCATGCTCACATGCTTATCGTCTTTTTCTACTTTTGTCGGTTGGTATTTCTGGTCAACACCGTGCGCCATATGCGGATGCACATCCCTCCATCTATCGCCGCCCGTGGAGGGAACATGTTTTTCTCCTCCAAACTATCCCGCACCGGTTGTGGCTTTACCCTTTCCTGTGCTCGCGATGCCCTTGCCTCTGCAGAAGCCGTCTTGACCACCATTCTCTCTATCAAGGATAAGGATCTTTTGGCAACTGCTCCCGATCCCGTGTTCTCTATGATTTCCTTTGCTGCTGCCTATCTGACCACATCAAGGCTCTTCGTCCTTCAGTCGAGAGCTATGCGACAGATACCCGGTGCCAGTGCCGAGCTCCTTGCGCGTACAATTAAATGCCTACGACATGTTTCTCTATCTACCGACGACAACGCGAGTAGATGCGCCCACGTTATATCCGGATTCGTTGACATGTGGAACGAGAGGCTAGCTGTCCACGACGATGAAGCTACAAGCACGAACCCCGATGAACCGAACGTCCCTCCTCAAGTCTCATCATCCATGTCCCCAATGTCAAAACCGATGCCCCAGGAATATGCCAAGTCGGAGAGCACCGCGGTGGGGCCGTCGCCCGAAACTACCTCGACGCTTAGTGGGTTTGACTCGATGTTCAATCTCGATCAAGACATGCTATTGGGTCCGGAATTTTGGCAATATTTTGCAGATATACAACCTGATATCAATGCAACGTGTGAGTAGTATTTGTATCTCAGTTGCAAGCGTTGAGTTTGACTTGACCATCATAGATAATTCATGATATTTCGGATGTATCATTTTAATGCCTGTATCTATATCTATGCTTTGGATACTGTATATACGTGTTTAGTTGCCCACTTGAAGACGGGCCGATTACTTCCGACAGTCTTCAACTTTTGACATCTTCACGCCACGCACTGTGACCAGCAACCAGCTCATATATTGTATGTATGCAAGTTCAGCCTGTCCGAGTGATCGTGCGTTTGCCCTACAATCGACCTGAACAACCCCCGTCGGATCCTGTCCCAGTGAGCCAACTGGGTAGCCAGCCACGCTAAGCAAGGGCCAACGCATATTCTTCTTCTTCTCTTAGGTCTCATGGAACCCTGAGAAAGAGAATTACCTTTGGGAAGTGGTAGCAAAGTCTCGTGCTTCGGAAGGTGGCGCGCCAGACTGTGAGTCTCTGTTCGCCTCCTCTTGCTCTCCCCCTGGTTACTTACACTAGACGGATAGGGAAAGCTCTTGCTGCCCGCCTCGACGTCCCTCTTCCGTATTTGCTTTACCGGGCGCAGGTGAGGTACGAGCAGGACTTGCGCGGGCTTCAAGTCATTAAAGGTTCCCTGAAACCACAAGGTGCACACCAAGACCCACAACATGCAGAAGCTCCCTCGGATACTGCGAATCGCCCCAATTTTCCTCGAAAAACTTCGGGTACTAGCCGCCGAGATAGTCTCCCGAGGTTGTCCACATCCATCCGGCTGACAACTCCGCTTGGTGTCCGAGCTCGTCTTAATTCACTGAGCAGTAACTCGCCCTCAAGGGCGAACCGACCCTCTTCCTCCTCTGTCTTGACCCTCCGGAATCACAGACGCGATCAGACGGCATTTCAACCCGCCTCTCCTCTCACTTCGGAGTCAGAGACAGATGAGGAGTACGAGAAAACGGAAGAGGCCGAGCGACGGTTGGAAGATCAGGAGGCGTTGGACAAGAAACTGAAGAATTTACAAACTCTCTTGACTGGAGACAACGTCGGCCTCGTCAGCTCCTTCAGCCCGCATCGAAAAGCAATGGAATCCCAGAACCAGCGCCGCTTCTCGTCAAGCTCCCCCCCTCAAAGGGGACGCATGGACGCTGATACCTCGAGCCGCAGTCAAAGCATCTCGAGTACAAGTTCACCACGCGGATCCATACCATCCATACCATCCCCTCCTCCTGATAGTTCACAATCTCTCACAAGCAAACGCACCTCACCTACTAAATCCGCAGGCCACTCAACGACAACCCCGGGCCAGGCGAAGACCCAGCCACTACTGCGGTATGGGCCCTCGGTGAAAGTGACAACCGGCTCTTCTGCCTCAAGTTTCAGCGATTTGAGTGGTTCGCGTTCTTTCCCTTGTTGCCATGTTGCCATATGTCTGATTTTGTAACCCAACTAGAAGCCAGCCTAAACTCTGAGTTGGAGAGTGCCTTTTCGTCAAATATTCGTGCAGGAGGTTCCCGCTTGTAAGTGTTTCGATCAACGCGACTGTCAATTTACATGATAAGCTCCTATAGTTTGCCCTTTTCGCCCAGTCACATCGTAGGGAAAGGTAGTGGTCGAATATGAGATGTCCACCATCCTGCGCCTCTTGATAGAATTCACTAGGTGCAGTATTGTACCGGTGCCTTCCGCATTCCGGTCCCGTATTGTATACCTCATTTGTCCGTATTGGCGGCTTTAAGCATAGTCTCATTCCTGTCCGAGTGAAAGCGGGAGTATCAGAAAGTGATGGCGTTGTGTCGGCTCACCTCTGTTTTTATCGACGGATGGAGCCGAGACGTACGATTGAATGCTGTACACCGTAGTTTAGACACATACCACTCGCGCTTCCTTGTATCGTATTCTCGTAACAAGTCGGCTCCGCGCATCATTTCCCACCACACCCATCTATGCGGCTAACTTTCGTGACGGATTTGGGGGCAACCTACACCATAGAGATCGATCCGAAGATGGAACTTGAGAACGTGATGGCTTTGCTTGAGGCCGAGGTGAGTGACCCGCTGTGGTGTATCGCCTAAGCTTATGTTTTTCCTTGCGACAAGTCCGGTATTCCCCCCACTGAACAGAGCATCTCATATGATGGCCGGGAGCTCGGCAATACGAAAGCCACTATGGAAGAGCTTGGCGTCTCCAACGACGCAATGTTGCTATTCCGAAGAAAGATCAACGTTGCTGGCAGGTGCGCCTCTTCGGACATGGTGACTGACCCCAAGCGACATGCCACTCACTCATTGGATCCCTCAGGACAGCCGAACACGACTCGGAGATGGCGCGATTACAGATTTTGGGAAACCCCCACCTGCTGCGCGAGCTGCAACAAGTACTCTAATCATTTCCTTTCGCCTTTTTCAACATTCTGCCTTACGTCTACCTGTTATAGAATCAGCCAGAGCTCGCGCATGCGGCCGCGTCAGATCCTCGGCGGTTTGCTGAAATCTTGAGGCAATTAAGTTCCCTTAGAGCCGATCAGGTGCGACAAAGGCAGCTGGAGATAGTGCGTCTCAACGCCAATCCGTTTGATGTTGAGGCGCAACGGAAGATCGAAGAAGCGATACGTCAGGAGGCCGTCTTGGAGAATCTGGAGCATGCCCTCGAATACTCTCCGGAAAGCTTCGGGCGGGTGAACATGCTCTAGTATGCAGGACCTTTTTGCTTTTTCTTTTTTTTAAGATCTCCGCTCATTGTCAACAGCATCCCGGTTGAGGTAAATGGGCATCCTGTCAAGGCTTTTGTAGACAGCGGCGCGCAACAGACAATCAGTGAGCGTGCTTTCAACTGTGATTCTAACTCTGATCGCATTCTTCAGTGAGCCCTGAATGTGCTGAAGCTTGCGGGTGAGGGAATATTATTTCTCCTCACCACAATGACCTAACAGTCTACAGAATCATGCGACTCGTCGACAAACGATTTTCTGGCATCGCTCGTGGTGTTGGCACCGCCAAAATTCTTGGCCGAGTACACTCGGCGCAGTTAAAACTTTCGGATCTATTCCTACCCTGCTCTTTCACAATCATGGAGGTACGAGCACATTTTTAAAGCAAAGAGCATTTGGCTGTATTTGATACAGGGTCGAGACGTTGACCTCCTGTTTGGCTTAGACATGCTAAAAGCACATCAGGCCTGCATCGACCTGGAAAAAAACGTGCTCCGCATTCAAGGTCGCGAGGTTAGCTTCCTATCAGAACATGAACTCCCAGAAAGCAGTCGTGCAGAGGCAGACCTGCTCGAAGCGACGGCGGCAGGCACATCCCCCGTCCAGGAGTCTCGTGGGGGTTTCCTGGGTTCGGGACGAAGGCTGAGGCCACCCAATGCGGCTGGTTCATCACAGTCCGATGGTCCTTCAAGACAATCTCCGAATAGCCGGTATCCAGAAAGTGCTATTGAAACAATAATGGGTCTTGGTGTCTCTCGAGAGGTAGCGATCAGTACCCTAGATGCCGCAGGGGGGAACGTGGACGTAGCTGCATCTCTTTTGTTCTAGAGTGTTTTTCACAAGAAGGGTTTGTTTGTAATGTACATGGATTTATAAAATACATAGTGTACGAGGACAGTAGAGTCAAAGGACACAGTGTACGGGATGATGTTCAGATGAGACTGACACTTGTCCGGACCAAACCACCACGCCAATCACGCATACCAGCAGATCTACTCTGGGACCAATCACCTTGCATGCGGGCGAAGGCATCTTGGATGTGCTCTGGCCGAAGTGGCGTTCTGGCTTCGGGAGGTTGAACAAACAGCGAGCTCACGGGCAGCGGCATCTCAGCGTCATCCGCCGTAGTTTCACGGCGGCGTTTGTTGCTGGGATCAGGCCCCGGATTGGACTTGCGTTTACCCAGGAGGGGCGAAGCCATGTGATCCTCCCGAAGATACGACTCCTCGAGCGACTTTTTGACGTCAAGCGCCGCGACCGTCAAGGAGCGAACCATCTCAAAGGCGAGGAAGCCGACGATATCAGTGGTATCGTCGTTGGATTTGAGGTCGAGGTGAGACGGCAAATTTAGGAACTCTCTGAATCGTTTGGCTGCGACACGATTTTATTCAGTTCCAGCATAAATGATCGTGTATGGATATGTGACAGACGAACCCTTGCGATAAGAAAACGATGCTTGTCGGCAGTCCGAGTAATGTTGGTACTCCTCACGCGTCATCTGTTTTGTGACGTCGTCGGCTTCCTAGCGTTTGGGTGTGAGATCAAGACATACGACACATGCACAGCCGGGAGGTTACCTTCAGGCGTTCAAGCGATGCCTCTTGCGCTTCCAAGTCGTCCTCGTCCTCCTCGTCGTCTGACTGGTGACCACTTTGCCTGAGAGCTTCAGAGTATATAGTGGTAATCTCCCACGGCAGCTTGATGGTGATCTTCTGAGCCTTGGCAGCCAACTTGTCTATTCGTAATTGTACCCCGAGATCAATTCATGGGAAAAGTCGAACAAGGGCGGACCGCACCGTCAGGACCATCGTCAAGGGTCTCCACTTCCACACCTCCCGCACCATCTGCATTGGAGTCTTTCGCATGCTTCCTCACCTCCTTCCACGAGAGGTAGGTTCGTAGTCGGTTCACTTTGGCGCGGTCGTGCCGTATGAGAAAAATCAGATCCTCCGCAGAGAGATATCGCGCGTTCCTTCTATTTGCCAGTGCACGTGCTTGGACAATCTAAAATGCAAGGTCAGCTCTAAATGCGCGGAAACATACAAGGAGCATACAAGCTCGACAAGTTGACTCTTGATGATATTCTCCACTAGATTTACTGTCTCCGTGAGCGGTTCTTGTATCTCACCAAAGACAAACATCTGCCGCAAACGGCCAAAACAGTTGGGAAAGAATGAGACTCGCGTTCGTGTCTGAGCACGTACCATCTGGGAGATCTCTTGCTGGTACTTATACTCCTTCTTCTTTTCACTGACATCCGCTGGGGCCGTTGTCTTCTTGGCTGGTGTCATAGTCTGCAGTCTCACCACGATGGATACGGTCTGTAGTGGTGGCACGAACGTGGTGAGTGCGCGACCTAGAAGACCAGTATCCGTATTTAGAAAGTTCCCACATCAATCAACTAAAAACAAATATATTCTACACGGCTATTCTACTCGTTCATTCACGCGGCTACCAGCTAAAGGTTCAGCAATGCAAAAACGTTTAAAGCCGCGTATTAATTACGGCCATCTGGGGGAAACCGAGAATCGGGCACGACCTATCTTTCCCAGGCCTGGCCTTGACGTCAGGGGTCCAGTGACTGTCCTTTTCAGTCTTTGAGAAAGAGTACAGGCCGGAGGTCTTTTTTTTTGCTGTCGAGGATTGATAGAATACTCTTGTGGAGACTTGGTTGATATCGCATTCAGGGGCAACCTCGAGCTTCCTGCGAAGAGTCTTGATCTACCTTCTGATGGTCTCAAAAGTAACAAGGTGCCCGTCTTCTCTCTTTGTGAGCAGGGTCACCAATGCGGAGACACTAGGGACATGAACTAAGCATGGAACGTGAGATATAAGGAAATACATACAAAGCTTCCTTCAAATACGCGAGGCTGAACCGTTCAGTCTCTTCAGCAATTATAGTCACGAGAATATCAGGGAAGGACAGGTCTTCGTTATCCCTATTTCTTTGCCAATATTGAACATAGGGCACCCAAGAGGTTTTGATGGTTGATGGGGCCATCGAATGAATAAGCTTGGAAAAACAAATATAAAAACGTCAGTAGGAGTGTCACGCAGGAATGGGTGACTGAAGCGGCTCGGTCCAGTCGACCAAGATGATTTGCCGAGCCGATAAGAACAAGTCCATCATTTCCCTCCAGCCGTCCAATCCATTCAGCAAGAAAGGGAAATTCTGTCATTAATCTCACTATCGAGGTCTTTGATGACATAGGGTGGATTTTGTCTGGCTTTCTTGAACACTTCAGCAATGGCAAATTCATTCCCCACATCATGGAGTAGAAATTGACCGGGTGGATGGAAAATAAGTCCGCGCTTGAGACAGGACAATTAAAGGAGACGTAGAGATGTGAAGATGCCTTGCAGGGGGGTGTGAGCGCCTTATCACTGTCCTTCGATGAAAGGAAACCAAGGACATCCTTCTATATGGCTTGTTTGAAGCTGAAGTCAAGGATCATGTCCTCCCAGCTGGCTTTCTTCCCAGAGACTAGAGTCATTATAAACCCATCTCTCGTTGTGAAGTTGATCTGCTCAAATACCAGTGGCCAAGAGAAGCCTCTCGCTCAAGTTTTTGCTTTTTCAGGCCGAAGTCGAAGTCAGCGTAGAGACGCGGCCATCACGTGCTCACGCACGTGCACCCATTCTCCTCACACGGCGTCTGCTCTCGTCTTGCGCTCACCCGTCACTAAAGCCGTTCTCCCCTTGGGTGAAAAAATGGCCCCGGTTATCAACAGAACCTTTACGGCGTTGGCAGTTGCAGGAGTTGGAGTCCTGGCATACGCCATCTATTTTGATCACAAGCGGAGAACAGATGCCAAATTTCGGAAACAGCTTCGTATGTTGAATTGGTGTCTTTCAGCGCAGTTCTTTTCACAACCCACTCAGGACGGGAAAAGAAAAAACTCGACAAGTCGGTTGCTCAAGAAACCACATCAAGCTCTACGTCTGGTGATGGAGCCCTTCCCACTGCAGAGATTCTTGCTGTGATGGCTCTTGTCAAGGACGATCGAGTTCCAACAACACCGGAGGAGCGCGAGAACTATTTCATGTCGCAGGTTGAGAAAGGGGAACAACTTTGCGCTAAGGGTGCGTCTACGCTTCTAGGTCTTAGGGTTGTAAAGGAACTTTGCTCACCTTATCACGAAGGACCAAGCTTTGCTGTTGAGGCTGCACTAGCCTTCTTTAGAGCCCTTCGCGTTTATCCCTCGCCTGTCGAGTTGATCATGATCTTTCAAAACACTGTGCCTGAGCCTATTTTCAAAGTGTGTGCTCTTGCGTTCTCTTCCTCCGCCTTGTACTCAAAACTTTCTAGATTGTGTTGGAAATGATGCGGCTCGACGTAAGTAACCTCCCATCAATGGCTAGTACCGACGAGGCGCCGCCTTCCACGTCATCCGAGGATGAGGGGAGTACGTCTAAGCGTGGTCCACCTTCAGAGACCTCGTCGCAGGAGTGGGACCAGATTACTGATCCCGGAAGCCTCACGCCGCCCACTGCATGATGTCTTTCATGGGTGCGCTTGGGCTCGATGTACTCAATGCCACTATCGCTATTGCGTTACATGGTTCTAATATATTTCTGTTTTTTTTTTTTTGCTTCGTATATCTGTTCGGTGGGTAGGTCAAAGGTCGTGTCGAAGGTGAGCCACAAGCACAACGAGCCACCATCTGAAGCTGAGATAAATGAATCTTCACTCGGTAGGCTATTACGAAGTCTTCCCACCAAAACGAATGAATGTCTCTACGAAGGCTGTCGAAGTTACTGATCCAAGTGGTGGTAAGGTTTTAAAGCGAATTCTCGTCGCAGACAAGGACTTCACCGCCGGAGAGGTCATATACAATGTAACGTGGCTTTTGGTTGCATCAACGGCTTAGGTTGGCTCATCAAATAAAACAGGAGGAACCAATCGTCTCGGTCCTGGACCCAGACTTGGAAGGGAAGGGGTCACATTGTTCTCGATGTCTTCGCCAGATCGATGAAGGTGCTGCTTTAAAACCCGACGGTGACCGCCTCGCGTCTGCATTCTGCTCGAAAGAATGTGAAGCCAAACTGAAAGCCGAATCTCAGTCGCTCCTCTTCGGCCCTGAATACGCCATCCCCATCGAACTCAATCCAAACCAAGACCCTGAGGACGTCAAGAAGCGCGAGGACGCTCAGGTAGCGTTTGGCCGCTTTGTTCAAGAATCCGGGAGGATACAGGCCACGCTCGTCGCGCGGTTCATCGCAAGGCAGGTCATCAATGAGACCGTGAAACTGCTACCCCCAGGCCACCAGTCCATCCCGACGCCATCACAAGCGGACGAATGGACGGAGAACGGGTACACGCTCTTCGACCACGTAGAACGCGTCCGTTTCCTCGAGCTAAGCGGAAAAGAGAGCGAGGCGGAACACCTGAGGGCGATATTGAAGGCGAATCTGCAAGGTCTGGAGGACTTTGTCACCGACGAGCGATACACCGTGCTCGTCGGAAAGATGGCGTACAATGCCTACGGAATCTCGCCTGCCGGTGGCCGAGATGATAAGGTTGTGAAAAAATTTCTTTCGCCCTGCACCTAATTGTGATACGTGCTTACGATGGATGACGGTTGTATCGCGTAGCCCCCACCCAAGGAAAGACCAGAAGACATCGAGTTGACGCGCACACCAAACGGCACGGCGCACCAAATAGGCGCAGGATTTTTTGCCGTTTCATCCTACGTGAGCCTTCTCTCTCCTGCTTGCCCACCCACCATTCACCGAGTGAATAAAACACGCCCACCTTTGTGAAACAACCAACGCGTTTGTAGATTTCTCACTCCTGCGATCCATGCGCCCGACCGTCGTTCGAAAGTGCCAATTCGGAGATGCGCCTCGTCGCGACGCGCGATATCAAAGCCGGTGACGAGATAACGGTCTCGTACGTCGACGCCTCCGTGCATGAGGACGAGGACGTCGTTCAGGCGAGGTATCGCCGCCGCAAGGAGCTCGCTCGTGGATGGCGGTTCGCATGTCAGTGCGACCGTTGCGTCAGGGAAGGTCCCTCGCCTTCTGCCGAAGGGGAGAAGGAGCTGCAGCAGGCCGACGAGTCTAAAGTGGAGCCGATCGTCTCCCAAGTCGACCAGGAGGCAGCAACCCAGGGCAAGGGCCAGCGCCTCGACGCCGAAACGGCTACCGTTGATTGAGAGCGGCCAGTGCTGTGGGCCGATGATAAGCCTCCATGTGGTCCTGCCTCTTAACACAGCCAGGCGTAGCTTCGCGCAGTGTTTGTGATTACGATTAGATGCATGGTACGACGAAAAAGTAGAGTACTGCGTGTGTATACACATGACGAGCTACAGAGCATGGAAGGTAATGTGTAAATGCACAAATTACAACTTGGATCGATGGCAGTGAGTGAGAATAGATGATTGAAAGATGGACGCCACGTTCGCTTTCGGGGAACTTAAGTTGCCAGACTCCGCCACATACCCTCAGCAGGCAGCTCACTGCGGGCTTGGAGAATCTTCAATGCATGACGTCGACCTCGACTTAGCGAACCAACGTCACCGTCATCGGCGTCAGGGCTCTCTTCATTACCACCCGTTTCAAAATCCAGTGCCCCAGGATCCAAAGAGCGACTGCGATCCCGTGCTGCGTAGGATGCCTTGCGGTAGCTTGCCGATGTCAAGGCCAGTTCTGGTTTGGTACCCGGTTCACTAAGAGGATCATCCTCAGTTTGGTCTCGTGGTGTGAGAGCAATAGAAATAGGTAAGGATGCCGAGACACCAGAGTTTGACAGGGCTGTATTAACCAAACCTGTCAGCAGTGGTTTGATATCAGGGTTGAAACGTACCGTGTCTACCGTTAGGCTCAACCCCATGGGAGACAGCAGTGGCATCGGTTTCATTATCGGGCGATTCCGGGGAAGCGTCTCTTACACTACTGGAATCAAAGAGCCTCCATGATTGCCTGTCTCTCTTCCATGCGTTTCGATGGCTGGGAGTGGTCACGTTGACAAGGCGCGCGAGCTCCTGGTCACGAGGGCTCAGCGCTTCGTCTACACTCGCTACGTCCTCGATGGCAGACGGTGGGGTCGCGTTTTCCTTGGAGGGAGATTCGGACTGTAGAAAGTCGGAAGCACGAAGAGCGACCGTAGCCGGGAGCGATGTCGGCCGTAGTGTTTGTAGGGAACGAGGTAAAGCCGGGCCTCCGCTAGCTCGTGGCTGACGAGGTGGACGCGTAGGGCTGTCCACCGAGTCACGAAGAGTAAGCGTTAGGCCGTCAAAAGAAGTATCTCTTTGGGATATATCGGAGTTATCATCCTCCAATTCAAAGACTGGAGCTGCATAAAGGAGTCGAGAGTCAGACCGATGACTCTGGGTATTAGTGGGAGCTTAACCTTCGCCCGATTCTTCGTCGACTTGGGTTTCCCTCTCCCCACCAGGGACGACAGGCTTGATATCAAAGGTCACTTTACGTTTTCCCCTTGACCCCGAGGGACTAAGTAACTCTTCCGAAGGAGCTTTGCTTTTGGATGTAGAGGGACCAGCCATTGGCTCGGAATGTTCCGTTGCTCGATCTGAGACAGCAGGAGTAGGATGGCCAGTAAGCTTCGTGTTCACTCGAGGCGATTTGACATTCGAAAGAGATTGGTATTGGGTTTCACGCGCGCTTCTCTCAGCTTCCATGTCCACAACATACCTGAAGCTTGTTGCAATATCCTTGTTTTCGTTCATATCACGTCGGACAGGATCTCGATAATTGATGCTCCCCACTAGCGTTGGGCTAGTAGGGAGTGGGCTGGATAGCGCTGCTACAACGGGGGAAGTACTACGTCTCCCCTCGCTAGAAGCCTTTGGGTGATGGAATGAAGAGGTTGCGAGGGATGTAGAGAGAGCAGAGGGGTGTATCTCATGGCTCGGGGAAGGTGCTCTAACAGTGGAAACTGGAATGAAGTCGCTGATTGCCACCGGAGACAGACGCCTAGATTCCTGACTAGCATGCGAGGGTGAAGCCGTCACGGCAGGGTCACTTGTAGTAGGCCGTTTATTCGGTGATTGTAATTTCGTTTCCTGCGTTAGAGCAGACTCTGCTTCTCGGAACGTCGCCCATAGCAGCTGGACCTGGCGTCTCAACTCCTCTTCCCCTTTCTCGATCTCTAGAACGCGAGCCTGTACGATCTGCAAGATGTGCTCTTCAGCATTTTTCCGGAGTTGATCAGACCGCTGCAGAGCGACAGCCGCTAGATGATCAAATGTTGGATGTGATGGAACAAACGGAGGGGGTGGGAATAACGGAGATAAAGGGGGCAGTACTTTGAGCGGTGACTCTGGCTGCGGAGGCTCTGGCGACGAGCGTCGTGAAGTAGAGTGTGGGGGGGGAGGGGGTAGAAAAGGGACAAATTGCGTGGGCAGTACTACGCGAAACACGGGAGAATAGGCCTCGGAAGCTCGTAACAGAGCCACAGACTCATCTGTCTTTGAACAGACTGACAGGTGAGTAAAGTACAGATGGCCGGGGAAAACGCCAGACACATTTATTGTGCCTGGCAGAGAAGATCAAGGGGCTTACCAGGCACTGCTTAGCCAGCTCGATCCAACCAGACCCACTTTGCAGGATCTCATGCTCAACCCACTCCTCTGTGGGCAATATGGGGCCTTCGGCAGCATCCATGTCGGATGGAATGAACTGGAGGACGCGGTAGACAGACAGGCGACAGATAAGGCATGTCAAGGATGTATGCCTGCGGAGAAGAGGCTCAGAATCAGACTGGGGCTTTGAGTGTGTTCGACTTCTGAGCGTCAATTGGGGGTGAGCCTGGTTGGGGCAAAATCAATGAATGAATAGATGGGGAGATGAAGAAAGAGTACGATGGAAATTCCCTGTTGACCGACATAGAGAGGGTGATAGTCTGGGTCGCAGAGTGGGGGAGGAGAGGGAGGAGGGGGAGAGGGAGTGAATTGCACGTTGAGGCAGGGACAAGCAGCATACATTGGGATGGATGGGATGAGATGTAACCAAACCAAAAGCCACAAGATGTCATTCCATTCATTCGCTACGCCGCCACTTCCGCTCCGCCGGCCCGAAATTATCATGGTTTATCTATCTTTCCTACTCTCCTCCCCTTCCTTGACATCCAACACCTGTCCATACTCATTCACCCGTTTCGGATCAATTCGATATATCCAACGCTGCCGTGCACTGTCACACAAACGTACACACAGCACAGATGACAGACTCACCTGGTATAAGAATACTAAAAACACCGCGTCGTCCCGGAAGCATGCCAGTCGATGCAAAGTTGGCATCTTGATGATGAATCTAGTCCCCATGTCATGTCATCACAGAGCATAGGGTCTAGACTTTTCTGACACTCACGCGAACAAGTCATCGATCACGGTCGACAATGTCTTATACACCATCGCTTTCATGGGCATATGTGCGACGCTCTAAAATCACTGTCAGGCTCCGTAAATAGTGGACTGTCCTATCTGACCTTAAGCTTATAGTTAATGATAAGTTGGGGAATCAGCTGAGCCTGCAATAAATCAGTCCGAAACCCGACTTGTAGAGTCACCCTTTGCACATACGAAGCCAAACATATACACGAAAGACGTCAAGGTCGAAATAACAAAGCTGTACCAGCCTCTATGCGTCTCATAAACCAGGGAATAGACGGCGTAGATAGCGAGCGCGGGAAGAGCGAAGTATGAAACATAGCGGAAGGCCAATTTGTCGTACCTTTCATGAACAGGGTCAGACTCAGCGATAAGTCATGAATAGCAGACGACGTACTCTTGAGTTTTCTTTTCTTCCTCACTAAGTACGTGCTTATCTGGGCCGATGGGGTCACGACTACTGATGCATCATCGAAGCATCGTGGGCTTACCCGCAAATATCACTTTCCAAGGTAGTATAGACCTTGGCTCCGAGGCGACGATCTTGATGTCGACAGTCTTCGTGATCTTATTTGAAAAACAGGATGAATTAATGAGTCTGGTGTGTTAGCACGCATGACAACCGCACCTTCCAAGCTTCTATGAGCAACCCCATGCCTGAACCCATGAGGATCATCCAGCTTGTCTCTGCGTTGTTATCGATGAGGTATAGTAAGATCACTAGCTGCACGAAGACGTTTGTGATAATCTGCATAATGAAGGAGCTTTGGCATGCTCAGCGTGGCACTGAGATAATGAAAACACACGGTTCTGCATTGATGAAATCAGTGGACGTGATAGGACCCATGTCAGAAAAAAGCATACCGGACTGAAACGCCTGTAAGTTCATCCTTTTTTCTCCAATGAGAGACATCTGACTTGAATGCCAGCATCTCAAACCTAAAACTATGTAAGAAAACGGGCGACGAAGACCTTGACAACTGACACCACATGGAGCACGCTCACGACCCCAGTCAGAGCCAAGAACCAAGGATTTGTCTCCACTAGCATGCGCTTAATCTCATCAACCTCCGCAGTAGAACTACCACCTTGGTTTTTGACAGCTTCCTGGAAACCAAATGTCATAGAGGCAAACATTTGAAACTTGAAGTATGACATCGGCTGGAATACGACCTGCAAGGGGACTGTAGGTGTAGTGGTATTGATTTCCATGTATTGGGATCTCAAGTGCCAGAATTCATTGGGAAAGATGATCGGATTATAGAAGCCAATTGTCCCAGTCTCGTCTCGTTGTTCGGGAACCAAAGTAACATCTGCGTGCATGGTAAGGCTAGTCAGGATTGGGCTGGTGTTCGTAAACATACGCTCTGCGACTGGAGGGGGCAATTGTGCATAGTGCACGACGGTCGCATCCGAAATGAGGGCCAAAGTAAAGTTCTGAAGGGAACTACCTTTATAGCTTTGGGTGTAAGGTCCAACGAAGAACGGACCTGATGCCAATAGGACACGACAGTGTCTGCGACCTGTCCGTCGGGTAAGGGCAAAGCTAATGGTAAGTGTCCTTGACCGCACCTCGGATTCCTCTTGTTCATCCACCATGTCAACCTTGTCCTGCAAAAGATTCCTCTCTTTGCGAATTTTGGGCCTCGGGAGGTAACGCGCCAAACCTAGACATTTGTGGATGAGAAAGTGGTACCAGGGAGCCGTCAGCAGCACGCACCCTTTCTAACATGATGAACAGAGTCCTTTCTGTATGTTGCGCTAGACGGGTCAGGATCTGCGTTATCTTTTGTCAGGGATATGTGGGCCCATAAAGAGCCGTTCCGTTGAACAGACTTGGTAAAGTGCGTTCAGGACCATGGGGAACACCAAATGGACTATATGTCACGTACCTCTGGTAGTTTTACGTTGTAATCTACTGTTCGTGCTTCATTCCAATCCCCAAAAGTGATGTCATGCCAAACGAAGTGAGGCAGACCCGCATCCTCCAAGTTTTGGGCAAAGGGACGTTCACTAGTTGACAAATGAAAATGGAGAGATAGGGGAATCCCCAACGGCCATGCAAGATGCGCTTGCGCAGGAGGGAGAAGGAATGGATCAATGTGACCAGAGTCGGAGCCGCCTTCAGGTATCGCGGCGGGAGATTCGGTAGGCGCAATCTTCGGTGCAAAGAACTTGGTTGCTAAGCTCAAGTGAGCACTAACCAGGAAACGATCGATGAGAACTTACCGAACTGCGTCACCGCATAGATGAGGAGGATTTGCTGTAGGGGGAGTCAGGAAGAATATCGAGAAGTACGGTGCTTAGGTGTGCACCTGCGCGACAGCAACAAACTTGCGAAATGGCGATTCGTCACCTTGTTGAACATTCTGTGCTGCAGGGACCGTCGCTCGACCCTGAGGCTGAGCAGACATAGCACCGTTCGGCCAGCGTGCAAAGAGGACAGTGTGGTGTGTGTCTGTGTACCGGCCCGGGTTCGTTCGTTCTTGTGCGGTGCGCTTCAAAACCGGGATGGCCGCGGCGACCGGTGACCGGATCAACTCATCAGTTCTCACATATTTTTTCGAAACCGTAAGGTGTGAAATGCTGTACGGATCAGTGTCAGCTGCAAAGTGGTCACGTCACTCCCTCGCGGTTACTATGCGCTGCGGTTGGAAGGATTTCTCTGTCTGGCGGTTGTCTCGGAGCGACGACATTGCCTGAACCGCGGCGATTAAATGTGAGACAAAATAATTGGATCGGTCGGTCGGTCACGTTCTCGGCGGCACGGCGATGATTGCGCTGCGGCGTCGCCGTCGCGCGCGCAGGGCATCCAAACAAAGACCGCTTCACTGCCTCGTTACCACACAACAAAACGAGGCGCTGCCTGCAACGCTCATTCTCACTTCCACCTCCACCTCTTCTCCATCCTCTCCTTACTTACATCCTTCTTCATGGCTGGCCGTCTCCCACCCGGGTCTGTAGCCTCTCATGGCTCTGATCATAGCGCAGATCCTTTTGCCGACCGACCTCGCGCCCTGCACTTTCAGGAACCACAACCCGAGCCATTCGATTCTACTGTCTCCCTTCCTCAAGACTTCGGCGGTCAAGGCCATCCGTATAACGAGGAAGAGGTAGAAAAGCAACCTCTCACTGGCGGTAACGTCCCGCCGGGCTTCTACCCCCCTGGGTAGGTTACCCTCTGTCCATCAATCCCCAATCTCACTTTGATTGATCCACACCAGCCCTTTCAACCCTGACACGTATGGTGACCCATATGGCCGCCCTGTCTCTGTTGTCTCTTCTGCTTCCAACGGTGTCGATTCTGCATGGCGTCGCCGGCAGACCATCCGACGTGGTGTCAAGAAGACAGTCAAGTTGACTAATGGAAATTTCATCACAGAGTATCCTGTTCCTACTCCCGTCTACAGCGCAGTTGAGGAAAAATGGAAATCTGGTGTCAGAACAACAGAGTTCACGTGGGTAGGCTGCTCAGTTCCCTAATCCCCATCTTATGCCCTGCCCAGGCACATGCGCTACAGCGCCGCCACTTGCGATCCCGATGAGTTCTCAGAGCAGAACGGGTGGTCACTTCGAACCAAAATGTATAACCGTGAGACAGAGCTCCTCATCGCCGTCACTTCGTACAACGAAGACAAGACCCTCTATGCCCGCACACTTCATGGTGTGATGTTGAACATTCGCGATATCTGCAAGACCAAACAATCAAAGTATTGGCGCCGCAGCGCGGAGGAGGGCGTCCCCGGCTGGCAGAGGATCACCGTTGCTTTGATCGTTGACGGCCTCGAGCCCATGGACAAAACGGTCTTGGATCTTCTCGCTACAGTCGGAGTATACCAAGATGGTGTCATGAAAAAACAGGTCGACGATAAAGATACTGTCGCTCATATCTTCGAGGTTTGTCCCAGGCTCCCAGTCGTATCTCCTGAGCTAATGCCAGCCCTGGCCAGTACACCACTCAGATTTCGGTTGATGCGACTCCAAAGCTCATTCTGCCGCACGGTGAAGATCCCAATAACCTTGTTCCTGTCCAAATCATCTTTGTGTTGAAGGCTAAGAATCAGAAGAAGATCAATTCTCATCGCTGGTTGTTCAACGCCATTGGTCGAATGCTACAGGTGCGCGTTCTCCTGCCTTCCTGTGTACCACCCTCTAACGCGTTAGTATCAACCCTGTGACGGTTCCAGCCCGAAATTTGTATCCTTATTGATGCTGGTACAAAACCGGGACACAAGTCCCTCTACTATCTTTGGGAAGCATTCTACAACAACGCCAACCTCGGCGGCTGCTGCGGTGAAATTCACGCCATGATCAATAAGGGCAGGAAGCTGCTCAATCCACTTGTCGCTGCTCAGAACTTCGAATACAAGATGTCAAATATTCTGGACAAGCCGCTCGAGAGTAGCTTTGGTTATGTGTCTGTCCTGCCTGGTGCTTTCTCCGCATATCGGTATCGTGCGATCCAAGGCAGACCTCTTGAGCAATATTTCCACGGCGACCACTCGCTTGCGGACCGCCTTGGTTCCAAGGGAATCTATGGCATGAATATCTTCACCAAGAACATGTTCTTGGCCGAGGATCGAATCCTTTGCTTTGAATTGGTAGCGAAGGCTGGATGTAAATGGACCCTCACCTACGTCAAGCCTTCCAAGGCGGAGACAGATGTTCCAGAGGCCGCCGTGGAATTGATTGGCCAGCGACGCCGATGGCTGAATGGCTCGTTTGCTGCCTCTATCGTGAGGGTTGTGCTTAGTTTTGTCAGGCGCCGTCTCTCACCTGGCTTGTCAGTATGCTATCGTGCACTTCTTCCGATTGTACAAGTCCAACCATGGCATTATCCGCATGTTTTTCTTCCATATCCAGGCCCTTGTGCGTCAGTCTGTTGACCCCATGTGCCCATCATTGAACCCTTTGTGCAGTACAACATATTCTCTCTTACCTTTTCTTGGTTTGCCCTAGCAAATATCTGGTTGACGTTCAGTATCATCATCGATCTCCTGCCCAGCCAGGGCATAGTATTCTTCGGTGGTAACAATCACACGGGACTTGACATCGTGAGCCTCTTCCTCTCCCCCCAACCCAATGTATCGCGCTGAATTGGGATACCCAGACCCACTGGATTAATCTTGCCTTGAAATGGATTTATCTCGGTTTTCTTGCTATACAGGTAGACAAGAGCTTTCACCCGAGTACCGACCGCCACTCACTATTGTTAAGTTTGTTTTGGCTCTAGGCAACCGACCAAAGGGCGAACGTACTGCATATGTCATCACTCTATGGTGTGTCTCGCTCTTGTTCTGCCCCCCCCCGCTTCGCTGAAGGTAGATACACAAGGGTGTATGCTCTACTGTCCGTTTACTTGCTCGTGTGTTCCATAAGTCTTACTGTCAAAGCGTTCGCGGTGAGTTCTTGGAACTTATATACAGCCCCGCGCGCGTCGATGTTGATACCCCCATTTACAAGAATATCCCTAGCGAGTTGAAGAACAAGACAGTAGGACAAGTTGTCCTGACTTTCTTTGAACCCCCTGTTGGCGCGTTAATTGCAGCCATGGTATCTACGTTCGGCATCTATCTCATTGGGTCAGTTCTCTATGTAAGTCAACCCCAGTTGTACCCTGCGTCACCACTCATTAGTCGATGTAGGGTGATCCCTGGCACATGTTCTCCAGTTTCGGCCAGTATCTTTGTTTGGCCCCCAGCTTCACCAACGTTCTCAACGTTTATGCATTCTGCAACTTGCATGATGTCTCCTGGGGTACCAAAGGTTCCGACAAAGCTGAGGCACTTCCGTCGGTTTCGTCATCCAAAGGGAAAAATGAAGAAGCTGCTGTGGTGCAAGATATGGAACGTGTGCGAGAAGACTTGGATGCCGTATTTAAAGAGACCGTAACTCGTGCCGTGACCAAACTTGAGGTCAATGAAGTCCCAGAGAAACCGTCCATGGATGACCAGAACAAAACGTTCCGGACACGTCTGGTGGTGTTTTGGATGCTCTCAAATGCAGGGCTTGCCATTGCTATCGAAAATATCAATGGTTTGCCAAGTAATAACGCTGATGCAGACGAGGCAGGCCTTCGCAAAAAGCAGAATGTTTACTTCGCATTCATTCTTTACTCTACATTTGGGTTGTCTGCTGTACGATTTATTGGGGTATGTGGTCTTTCGTGTTCCTCGATTCCGAGTCTGACTGCTTCGTCCAGTGCATGTGGTACCTCTTCAAGCGTAACCTTTTCCGGCTGTTCAGGAAGTCCTGAAATGCAGACTTGTAGTCCATGCTTGCCCCTTCAAACATGCAGTTCTCGGATTTACCCTCCCCCATCATATTAAGCACTGCCCATCAGAGGTAGTACGTACGAGTAGATAGATATTCATCTTCGGAATCCTAGTATCAATAACATGGACACTATTTACGAGTGCATTGGGTATTTCGACCCTTCCTCGGCACCCCAAATTTGTAGAGCTCGACCTTCGTTGTTCAGGATTTGGCTGTCAAGGCGCCAAGCTGCTCGATGCGTCTTTGCGCTGCACTGCAGCCTTGCCATCCTGTGATAGTTTGACAAGCCAGGCGCGACAAGCGGAGCTCTACATGGGCTTAAAACGGCGGTCGATCGTTGCAGTGATGCGCGCAAGCACATTCAACGGTCACTCCATTGACTCCTTTTTCGGCAGAATACATGTCGCCATGCGTCGGCCAACCGTGACTCCATCACAATAAGTTGCCTCTTCTTCTGCGAGAGAAGCTAGAAAGGTGTTCATGCAGACGTGAATCATGGTCAACAGCGGTAGACGGACTTATTCACTGACGCGGAGTTATGCGTGGGACTGCAGTCAAAGGACCTTTTATGTTTTCAATCTGGTTGAGGACGGTGATTTAGTGATTAACAAAACTTCGCCCGTTGCGAATCGATTTGGGCGATTGCCAGGCGATGCTAGTTAGCTGCTTACTCGTCCGGAAAATGGCGAAATGTGCTGTTCTCTCCACCCTTCCTCTTCTGAAAGTGCCAGGTCCCTCTCAAGATCAGAGTTAGGGTCGACCACGGTCAGAACGGACGTTAGGATCGAAAGAGGTAGGTACACGCTGCGTGACGATCTCCATGACCATTTGGGATGACCCAATCTTTTTGATTTAATTGTAGGTGAAGATTATCAGTGCATTCGTGTAATCATGCTCATGTGCATCAACCTCAGAAAGATAACCTGGTACTCGTACAGAAAACACATCGTGGCTCATTGCATTGGAACCAGCCAATGAGAATAGTACTATTCATAGCAGCGCAGCTTACACAAAACTAGTCACCATCGCATGAGAGCTAAACTAAACAGAATAAATCATGGCGTCGTCTATCATCTATGCAGTGAACCTGTCGGGTCCGCTAGGACAAAATCGCTCAGAATGGGTTATCATCTGTGGTCGGCAGCTCGCAGGATGTTCCTAAGTTTGTTGGAAGAATCGCCTCTCCGTCCTCGTCGTCCGATTTGTTCGCGGGTGTATTACCAAACAGCGCAGGAATGGGCACAGACTTGCCCCTAAAAAGACTTTGTCAACTAACCCGAGCAGGAGAGTAGTAATGCACCCACTGGTTGAAGCGTTTCTTCCTGGCGGCGCTAATCTTCTGCGTCACTGGGGTCAGTAAACTGTCTGTTGGTGAGACATAAGTTGGGTTCCTGTTCAGATATGCATCAGCCAACCATAACACCAACTGGAAAATGGAGAGGGTAAGCTCACTGCGTCTTGGACATGCGCTTCGCGAGAAGCGCTCTTGTACCCATTCCTGCTGGAGCCTGGTTTGTTGGACCATTGGTGGCATTGCCGAGAGGCGCTTGTGGTATGGCGATGTATGCAGCATTTTGGGGATTATGAAGGGGCTCGATATGAACGGTGGCGGGGGAGTCACTTGGGGAAGAAGTAGCAGACATGGTGGCACCGAGTTGAAAGTGTGTCGCGTTCACGCATCAAAGTTCGAACTAATGAACATTGCACGTGCAGACGCGTCCAGTCACGTGCTCGAGGTTACGAGTCACGTGGAAGGATGTGTGGCCAATCGGGATTGGAGTGTTATTCATCCTAAAGACGGTGCAACCTAACATTTGCCACGTCACGCCGTGGTGTCATAGCACCCTGCTGCTGCTGCTCTGGGTCGCTACGTGATACGTCGTGTGCTCGAAGAGCAGCCGGGGCCTCATTTATTTATTTTTTTCTAGGAGAAATATATCTGACGACACAAACTACGACCGGCCCGGGGAGGGCCGACTTGCCTGTGCGTCTCGCCTCAGCAGTGCTCACCACGCCGCGGACTAATTCCTATCCTTTTCCTTTTCTCCTACCCTTTCGCCTTCCTTCTGCCATCTTGTTTCCTCGTCATGCCGGGTGACATTCTCAAGAAAAGAAAGATTGCTGTCCTTGGCTCCCGCTCAGTCGGTGAACCGCACAAGTTCATAATATCCGGTTTTATACTCATACGCTACGTCACTACAACAGGAAAGTCATCCCTTGTGATACAGTTCACAGAGAACCAGTTTATCGAGTCTTACTACCCTACTATCGAAAACACCTTTTCTAAGAGTGTCAACTACAAGGGTGTCGACTACGACTGTGATATCATTGATACCGCTGGACAAGTATGTATTCATGCCCGTACACTACACATTCACGCTTACACCTCATTGGCAAGGATGAATACTCTATCCTCAACTCTAAGCATGCCATCGGCATTCATGGTTTCGTTCTCGTTTACTCGGTTACCTCAAGAAATTCTTTCGACATGATCCAGATCGTGTATGACAAGATTGTCAACTTCTGTGGAATCAAAGAGATCCCATGTGTCATAGTCGGCTCCAAGTTAGACCTTTCACCAAGGTAGGTCGCCCACTTCTCCACATATCGATTACCTCCACATCTTGTCTGACAATGAGCAGCAGACAGGTGCAAGCGGCTGAAGGTGAGGACCTTGCCAAGGCAAATCACGCAGCCTGGGTTGAGACCAGCGCGAAGAATAACGTCAACGTTGGTGAGTTTTCTTTCTTTTGGCACCCCAAATATTGCCTAGCGTTATATTAATATACTTGGTAGCCAAAGTTTTCGAGATGTGTCTTGCTGAGATCGAGCGGCAAGCCCCGACAAAGGCAGAACCGGAGGCCAGCCGTTGCCAGATTATGTGACGAAGCCTCCCATCCCCACCCGCGCCTCTTTCCCCTGGAACTGGCTAGATTCTAATCGTTCGTGGACTGTGGACTGCTTCCATCGACCTGGCCTTCACATAGCTCTCCGCATTCTCGTACTCTCATCGTTACTCCCACAGTCTACGTCGTGTGAGTTTTTCTGTGTTTTCCTTTTTACTCGTCTTCTTTCGGACTAGAGGGGACATCGGCTTCTTAGAACCCCTTGGTGTTTTCATGCTTTGACCGTGTATGTACTTATAGCGCATCATTCATCCCAAGTCACCGGGTCTGTTCCCGTACTACGCCCTCCACTGGTGGTTTCTAATATCATTATTATGTCTGTTCTGGTTGTTGGGCATCATTCATGAATTTCCATTTCTCTCATCGGAACGCATCCATGACCTAACCGGCACAACTCCCCAAGAGATGAGACGATATTGATCTTCATTTCCGATCTTATGGCCGACCTCATTCCGACAGCAACACTAGCAAGACGACTATAACCCCCCAAACGTAGACCTGCCCTCGGTCTATCTGTGCTCGTTCTCCACAGGACACCTCAGGCGGTTCCATCACCCAGAAACCTAGCTTTCACCTCCCTACTCTTCAACCCAATGGCTCTGACTATTTGTGGGTCTCCCGGAACTAAATCAATGGCTTGGTCACCCCACTTAACCTCCTCGCCTTTGACTTCGAGTATGATGCCCTTGATGGGACGCTGGGCGCTCAGCTCGATAGATTCGCCATCCCCAATTGACGTGATTTTCAACCCTAGGTCCTTTACGTCAGGGAAATGTATATACTTGAATGGCTCTGGCCTGATCGGTTCCTGCACATCAATGGCTGCCAAAGCGAAAGCGAGGAGGGCTCATGCCCATGTTGACACCCACCAATTAGAATACCGTCCCAAAACAGTGCTGCGGTCCTCATCGAGTAGCCGCGCGCTGACAACGATCGGTTTTGGCACTTGGCTTTCCAGCGTGCGCACCGGCTGGCCGGGCACTTGCCCTCTCCAGAGTTCGGTGCTAGCATTGGGCGCCAGAGTGACGTTGATCTCCCATCGATCGCGCCAATCGGGTCGCTCCAGGTCGAAAGACGTAACCTGCAGTGTGGCACGTTTCTGCTCGAGCGTGCTGTTGGTGCCCCATATTTCCAACTGCGACGTAATCGTGAAGTGTGCCAATGTACGTCCATCCGCGTACGCTTTGTGATGTTTCCGCGTCATTCCCACCGTGTACGGACGGAGCTCGCGTGCGATCGCGAAATACGCAGGCTTCGGTCGGAGGAAATAGTCGACTATCGACCAAGAAGTCACGGGCCAACAATCGTTGAACTATCGGGATAAGTCAATAATCAAAACATGAGACGACAAAACGCCGAAGTGCGCCCACCTGCCACACAAGTGCACCAGCCGTATATTCCCTACCAGGCCCCACCCAGTTCCTTCGCCACACGCGATATGCAGCTGCGAGGGTTTCCGCCTGCATGATTTGAGTATAGTAAACATAGCTATTAGTTGCTTGAGAACACTCGATGTTGACTAGAATCGAATACCAAACCTCTCCATGTCAAATGCATGCTTAAAGTTTTCCATTAGATACAGCTCGAGGCGGCGCTCGAAGCCAGCAGCTTTGTTGTGATTCACGGCCGTCCTGAAGGTCATGATTTAGATGTTTCTATCGCTAAAGATTGCACACGCATACCGAGACTGTGGGTAACGTTCTGATACATCTCCGCCTGTCCAATAGTCGACTGTGCGGATGTTGGGAAATGCCTCCCTACACAGCGAGTAAGTTGGTGCACAAGGTCACCAAAAGTCTTTCGCAACTAACATTCCGAACTCTGAAACAAATCGTCCTGCAAGGACGTCCCAGTTCTGCCACGGCTCTTGAGAACCATGCCACACGTTCCACTGGTGGAGGTCTCCATATGTCTGGTCTGTGGTTACCTTTCCGTGTCCACTGTACGGAGAGCCTCGATGATAATGAAAATCTGAATGTTCCTTGACAATTGCGGGCAATAATCGTTCATAGATGTGGCGGGCTGGAAAGCTAGTCTTCCGAAAGTCAGACTTTTCGTCGTCGTAGTCGAGGTCCAAGTTTAGCGACTCCGCTATCTGGTAGTCTTATGTCAATGCTTCGATCAGCTACTGCTGCTCTTGAGACACCAAGGAGACCCCCAACCTTCGTTGTTCCCAGCAAGAATCACAATCGAGGGGTGATGTCGCAGCCTCTGCACATTTTGTTCTGCTTCCAATTTCACGTTCGCAAGGAATGCCTCGTATGCAGGATACTTCGTTTTTTGAGTGGTGGTCGCTGGTCACGCAGAAGTGAATAACTGACTTGGCCACAGCCGAACATAAAGTCTTGCCAAACGAGAATCCCCAACTCTAGAGGTCGGTTAAATGAGAGAATTCGTTGGGTATGAAGGACAAACCATCACAGATGTCGTAGAACACATCATTCTCGTAGATGCCGCCGCCCCAGACCCTTACCATGTTCTGGTTTCCGTCCTTCAACAGCTGCAACCACGCACGGTATCGCTCGGGGGTGATACTGAGACATACCGGTTCATAAAAACACGTGAAATTCATGCGGTGAGCACTCACGTCGTCAAGAACGAGTCAGCAGGGATCCAATTCGAGCCCGCGCAAAAGATTCGAATGTTATTGATCTCGAAGAGCCAAGTGAGTCCAGGTTGGTCAACCAGCTTGTCCTCAACAACGCGCACACGACGGAACCCAATCTTTTGAGTCCTGGTATCCAGTAACTGGCTTTGCTACGGTAATGACCTCAGTGGATAAAATTCTTCCGTATTAGGAAGAGCGTACATCGTCAACACCTTGACCTGGACTTCATACAAAGGTTGTTCACCGTATCCAACAGGATACCATAGCTTGACTTCTCCCTTCTTGTAATGGAACACAGTCCGCACTGCACCACCATTGATCTTGACGTTGCTCTGACCACTCACAAGAAAGTTTGCGGGATCCCTCAGCAGAATTTCTGCGGTACCCGATATCCCTGAAGGGGAAAGCGCAATGCATACAACTAGGTCGACCTCAAGGCTTACGTCTACCTGAGCGGATATATGGAGATCAGATATGCGCGTATGGTAGGTTTGGAGGGAGACGGGGCGCCAAGGTCCGACGGTTAATAATGTGGGGCCTGTTCGCCAGTCAGACCGTACTCAGGGAGGAGGGACAGAAACGGGCACGAACCCCAGTCCCAGCCATAGCTAGAATTCGGCGTCCTTTTCAGCATCGTGCCACGACAGGTGATTAAGTATTCGGTGCTTACTTGTATTGTGCCTTGCGAACATGCAAACGACTGGGGTCTCCGTTCCAACACTGGTATTGAGCATTTTCCTTTTCGAGTCCCTTACCCTGAGATCAGGTTCAGTACCTCAAATACACACAAAGCTCAGTGGATCATGCCTTCAGAAAAGTACTCGGAAATGTGATAATAAGTTCATTTGCGCCCGCGATGAGATGATTCTTGACAGATACTCTGTATGTTATGAACTGATTCTCGGTTCTGATGGCTCGTTGGTGAGCTGGATGAGACGCAGAACGAACAACCCCCACTCCATAATTTTCTGACCATTCTGGGAAGTGGGGGGGAAGATTCAGTCCTCTCGGGTGAGCATCGCGCGTCGCAGTTCTCAAATGCCTGGGAACCTCTGCTCACCAGAGACACGCTACTAAAGGTGTCCAGACCGTCAAATACTAAGTCGACGTTTGGCGCAGAAATCTCCAGGTCACTAGCCTCAAAGGAGGTCTTGAAGGCCCAGTCCGCTTCCCCAATCCCTGTGGGAAATCAGACCAGGAGTTCTAACATAGCGTGCACTGGAGGTCGGTCACACGCACACTGTACATCCCACTCGTGGAGCCCAACGAACTATAAGAAAAATGAATGCATTCCATCGCGTTAAAATATATAACTTGCTGTGCTTACGGGATCTGGTATTATCTTTGAATGGAGGAGTTCGACATGCACTGAGGTAGGGAAAGTAGTTGTCTTCAACCACTGGCACTGGCCGTCTTCCTGCCCCTGACTTCTGCAAATCCGAGTGAAAGTCCAACCGCAGCCAAGTAAGCGGGTAGTACTATGCATGTCCTGGGTACACTGTGTGTATCATAAGATCAGAATGTGAGATATGGCGGTGGCCTAATTTCGAGGTCTTTGAGGCAATAAGATAAGGTGCGTTCTCGTCATTAAACAAATCAAAACTTCAGAACCTAAAGATAACTCGAGCGATTCGTACTACTGACTTTGATAACGACTTCATGAAATCACTACTGCACTATATAACAAGTACTATTTTCATGAGTATTTGTAACCCTCAACAGAGGCCAGACGACGACTCCACAGTGGCTGAGCAATGACGCAACCAAATCGGTACCATTCAACAGAAGTACATGAGCTTTTTCATGCGTTCGTGTGTCGGCCTAAAGGCCTGACGGAATCTCTCCAACGTGGTCACTGCCTCCGTTGTGTTGGTCGCGGTCTCGGACGCGGAGAGGTCCATACCCTGTTGCGGGTCGTAATGGTGCTTAGCACGGGAGCACACGATATCGGCATCTAGTGTAAAGCCTGTCAGCCATAATGTATAGAGAACAACGGACAGACAATCACAGTATACTGGTGCAGGTATTGAGACTGAGCGAGTGGCACGTGCGTAGACATGGCAGAGAGCATATGAGAGGGACTGCAAACCGTCAGCCCTGGGCGCAGCGTCAACATCGAAAGCACCCTCGCCGAGAAATTATCCAGAAGGACGTACGTGAACTTGTTCTCATCAAGGAGGACATTATAGTGGGCTGGACGACTGGTACCGAGAATTCCTCCATGACTTAACAGGTAGAAGTCGAATTCAACTGGGTTAACCACATCGCTGTCCACAACTGTACCGGCGAGGCAATTTCCGCTTCGGTCACCCTCGTTTTCAGAGCGCGGGAAGAAGCGAACGTGGTGCCGCTTGCCAACGATAATGAGAGTGATTGTTGGTTTTATACCTAGTTTTTCACACGCTCCTATTGTAGGCATTCATTAGGAGACGCATGAGGCATATAGAGAAGGAAGAGGCATACTTCGAATAAGGGGGAGCTCATCCTCGAGAACCGTAGTAAATTCTCCTTCGGAGACACCGTCTAAAGGTGCCCGTTTGTGATGCCCATGCTAGCAGAATTAAAACACTGACCGCGATAGAACAAAATGCGTTTGGGAAACTTTCCCATAGCCCCTCTGTATTGGGTCAACACGTACTATCAATCATTCAGTCACCGTGCTCGCCTGGGAACACTTAAAGACGCACAGTGCACATAGACTCCATGGCTTCTATGATTTCTTTTCGAGACGTTTGCACTTCAATCGTAGAAACATATCGGACAGCGCTGTTGTCAATGCATCCCACGAGAGAAGTAAATGAAGGGCGGTCTCCAGAGCCAGGGGCTGGGTGGATGACATCGGCAGCTGATTGAAACGGAGGAAACATAAAGGCTGCTTTGCACCAAACTAAGATAATACCTACCCATGACAATGGTCGGATTTGCGGAGTCCGTAAGAAATGAAACATCGCGGGGTTCTGGGACTGCATTGACCCCACCGAGCTTCACGTTCAGCCTGCATGGAACCTGGATCAAGAAAGCCCAGGAATGTGGTAATGTACCTACTTGAGGGTTATGTTGGCGTAATACTGGGGTTTTGCACGGAAGCACTTCGATGACTTCATGCACTGTGTGACCACACCCGTCTATGGACAAAAATAAGTTATGTTGGAAATGCCATGATAAACCAACAATTACCACAACGTCACCAAAACTGGCACGCAAAACATGCATGTCAAATTACGGACAGATGATATAAGTAATATGCACTTACTGTTTAACAGCGGAATAAATATCATTTCCGCCATCGGGAAGGATGACAACAATAAGTGTCGGGAGACTCCCTGAACGACGTTGACATTCGGCACCGGCCGTACGAAGTTGCTGGAGAGACTGTCAGGGATCTTTTAGACAAGTTAGCAGCGAGTTGACAGACTTGGCCAATATTCCCTTGTCCTGACTCCCATTTTATGAGAGCCGGCTGGGGGTTGATGCGTATTCCTATAAAGCTTGGTTAGAGGATGGCCACGGAATCCGATTTAGATGTCCGTACCAACAGCTTCACATCCCTTGACCAGATCAGTAGCCATCTGATTCGCAGTCTGCTGGTTAAAGCGTTGCTGTCGCTCGTATATAATCACCATCCAATTTGAGATTTGAGATGGGTTGAACATCCGCTTGTCGATCCTTCAAGTGAGTGTTGTTAGATAATGGAATATACAACAGAAGGGAGACCTACAGATTCCATGCACCATCGCGCGGTCTCTAGCTCAAATGCTTGGAACCATCTCGACTGTAGAGGAAGAAAAAGAGTACATACGGCACTAGGCTGCTTGGAGGTTTGGTGGTACTTGAGAGTCGGCGCGTTGATAACTCGAGCCTGAGTCCTCAGTGGCTCGTTTGCGACGTCCATGCCAAATTGGCGAACATATTCTGATTGTCCATATTCTAGGACCTTTAAAAGAACTATAAGCGGGTAGGCCGAAGGCGCACACCCGGGACATACGCCTAAACCCTCACGGATGCTTGCTAGACGCTCGTGCGGACGCTTCGTAGCGAAATCGAGGACAGCGCTTGTCTTGTCAGGAGGGACTTGCCTTCGCATTATCTGACCCGGGGGGACATTGCAGAGCTCTAGTGGGATTAGAGCACCGGTTGAGAGCTGCAGAATCCTGGATCAGAGAGAGAGGATGCGGTCCAAGATGCACAAACCTCGGCACATATCACGTCCGGAAATCGCAACGGCCGACCCAAGACCCCTCGAAAGTAGTCGGCAACCGTCGTCGTTTGGCCATTTCCTAGTTCAAATGTGAGATCCCTAGCCCCCTCTTTGCTCAGCTTCTTGACGACACGTGGTCTTGGGCCCTGCCGACCTGGCTCACGCTGACCATGCGATGTCGTGATCTTGATATTCGTGATAAAGCGCTGCAGCCGGATGCGCTCCCTGTCGGGAAGACCTTGGCGCGGTGCGAGTGCGTTCGGATTGCCAGGCCTACCAAGGACTGCGAGTGCAAGATCAATTAGTTGCCCAGCCATGAACATAGCGCCCGTAGATATATCGACGTTTATTAGCATACGACCGATAGCAGGTCGCACGGATTGGAAATATCCGCGCCACAGCACGATCCCACCACCTATGTCCTTTGTCTCCCTGTTTGTGAAGAACGATCGAACATTGAAGGGGTATCTCAGGTTTGGACCCATGCGAACCACCACGTTGAGTGCCTATCCAGAGCCATGAATAAAGGTACGAGTGTAATGGACAAGCTGTGCGTACTGTGATCGCCGTTAACACGGTATTGTCATGAGTTTGCTCGCCTCGTAAAAAACGCTGAAGGACTCTAGAAGTCAACTGAGAATGGGTCGATCCGGAGGAAATGAACGGATATCATACTCTGGATTTATTGAGGCAACGTGTGTTAATCGAACTTTGTACTCCAGAGGTCCACGACCGCCTCGGGTAGCCTCACCCGGTGAGGGTGGGGGACCCATAGGGACCACGAACTGGAAAGAGGAAAGCGAATCAAGCGGGACGGTGATCCGTAATGTAGAGAACCCACTTCGCGAGAACCCTTCTCGAAGGGGAGCTCAAACGCCATGAAAAGATTTTTCCTCCCATCATACGCTCCGGGTCTTGCGAAAAGCTCAGGTTCCACTTGTGTTTGTAAGGTGTTGATTATTTCGAAATTACGTGGGATTGGAAGTGGCTTATCAGGTAGGATAACTATGATCGGCCATGATTAACGGTACACAAGTAGGAAGAATAATGCTTACCAACTACACAGTGGCAGAGCAAACGGAGGACCTATCAAATGCATCCTTCTGAGGAAGAGAGGATCGTACCGTCGTAATGATATATGATGCCCTGGTTGAGCTGGCACGCAAAGTGATTGGTGAATACCTCGACCACCCTGCCTGCAGTCCCATGTCCTGGACGTTTGACACCGATGGCTCGAACATGCGATGCAGGTGCAAGAGTACGTTGGACTGCAGGAGGGCCAGCTGGAGGTGGCGCACCCCGAGTTGGAGGTCCGCCGCGAAAGGGAGGACCACCACGAGGGCCCCCACGAGAGGGAGGGCCACCGGGAGGGGGAGGACCTCCACGACCTGGACTACTCCCACGACCTGGACTACCACGGCCTGGGCTGCTACCGCGTCCGCCACGGCCCCCACCACGACCGCCACCGCGGCCACGGCCACGACCGGGTTCATCAGGAGCTCCTCTGGGTGGCATGAAAGATATTCGATGAGGGAGATATAGGGGGAGAGAAGAGAGAAGGGACTATATGCGGACGGAGGGCAAGCGTCGACTTTTGTATTCCATCAACCGGGCCGTTCAAGGTCACGATTCGTTGTTCTTTCTTTCAACAACGCAACGCGGCAAGGGTGCGGAGACCAATAAGGAGAGTGGCTTGCGCCTCGGTGTTGTCCCCTTTGATCGATAGGAATGCATGTTGTGATGTGATGCAGAAGTTCCGCTTTTGCTATTCTTTCATCGCATCGTGGTCTCAGGCCGAGACATCGGTCAGCTCAAGTTGATCCGCGCCTATAACCGGTTCGGGCACCCACGATAAGATCACACAATGACCTCCTCCTTCCTCCCTTTCCTTGACGCTCAGGATCCCGCCATCCTCGCCGCTCTCTCTCGCATCGGTCCTATAATAAAGCCCATTCAAAGCACCCAAGATGGGCAATTGTACAATTCTTACATCCTTGTCGATAGCAACGCCCCACTAAACCACGATGACCTCATATCGTGCTTAGACCGTGGAGCCGACAAAGTCATCTTATCCCTCGCTCACGCCTCTGAAGTTATTGGTTCTGTACCTTCAGATCGCATCCTTCTCCTCTTGGATGTTGCTAATGCAAGTGCCGTCTCGGACAAGACCCGTTCTGGAGTGTCCGGCGTCCTTCTCAAGTCGCCATCCCTTGAATTAGACCTCATTTCTTCTGTATCCCATTTCTTTTCCTCTTCATCGATTTATGTTTTATCCACCTCATCTACACCACCTACTTCACATACCATCCGGGAGCTACGCTCACTTGGCGCTGTGCCCGTCCTTCCGACTTCACAACTAACACTTGGTCAATCCAATTCCTCTCAGCTAAATATTGCTGATGCGTTCGTCGCGCCTCTCCGTTCTGATCGTCCCGATGGTCTTTTCCCCACCGTAGTTTCGTCTTTTAACCAAGGTGGTC
Source organism: Russula aff. compacta (assembly GCA_003313875.1). NCBI lineage: Eukaryota > Fungi > Basidiomycota > Agaricomycetes > Russulales > Russulaceae > Russula > Russula aff. compacta. Next base: position 46,256 of record QLOT01020912.1, on the reverse strand, counting down.
GCTCTCTTGGGCTGGTATATTCCTCTCGTCAATCCATTGCCGAATCTATTCTGTCAGGGAAAGGAGTATATCATTCCCGGAAACACGGTCTCTGGAGGAAGGGCGAGACCTCTGGTGCAACACAGGACGTCATACGCATCAATCTTGACTGCGACACTGACTCCCTTGAGTTTAGTGTCGTTCAGCATGGAACCGGTTTTTGCCATTTGAATCGCCCCTCATGCTTCGGCGAATTGAACGGACTGGCTGCGCTGGAGAGCACCCTGAAATCGCGTTTGGACTCTGCCCCCGATGGTTCCTATACAAAAAGACTTTTCAATGATCCTGACCTCCTCCGATCGAAGGTAATGGAAGAAGCATATGAACTTTGCAACGCTGAGACAAGAGAGCAAGTTGCGTTCGAGGCGGCCGATTTGCTTTACTTTGCTTTAACTCGGTGCATCGCAGGGGGTGTGAGTCTCGTCGATGTTGAGCGCAACCTTGATGCCAAAGCACGCAAAGTCTCAAGAAGACCAGGGAACGCTAAGGCACAGTGGTCTTCAAAGCCTACATCTTCTGATGAGCCACCCCCTCCTGCCCCCACGAAAATTGCCCAGCCATCCCCACCTTATTCTAACGCCACTATTCGCATGCGAAAGTACATAGCGTCATCCCTTTCACCATCTGAACGTGCTCAGCTTCTTCAGCGCCCCGTTCTCAAATTTGATGCCATGATTACCAAGGTGAAACCCATCGTGGATTGCGTTCGCACTCGGGGCGACTCTGCGCTCCTGGAGTTAACAGCCAAGTTCGATAAGGCGCAGCTCGACAGCTCAGTCGTTTTCCCGCCTTTTGCTCCCGAAACGATGCAGCTCGACGACTCCGTCCGTGCTGCGATCGACGCGGCTTACGCCAACATCCGCAAGTTCCACGAAGCGCAGGCAAGTGCGGACACGCTTGTGGTCGAGACGACGCCCGGCGTCGTTTGCTCGCGCTTCGCCCGCCCTATCGCACGAGTCGGGCTCTATGTCCCCGGCGGGACGGCAGTACTACCCTCTACGGCGCTCATGCTCGGCATCCCCGCACAGGTTGCGGGCTGTCACGAAATCGTGCTCGCCACCCCGCCCCGCCCCGACGGTAGCATCTCCCCCGAGGTGATGTACGTCGCGCGTCTCGTCGGCGCGTCTGCGGTCCTCAAAGCGGGCGGGGCCCAGGCGATCGCAGCGCTCGCGTATGGCACGAGGACTGTGCCCAAAGTGGACAAGATATTCGGCCCAGGTAACCAGTGGGTGACGGCGGCCAAGATGCTCGTGCAGAACGACACTGACGCGCTGGTGGCGATTGACATGCCCGCCGGGCCATCCGAGGTTCTTGTGAGTCTCGGCAGGCATCGCTCCCTTAACCCCCGCCCCCCAACTCCTGGGACGGGAAATCAAAAAGAAAGGAATGCTAATGGTGTGATTGTGCCAGGTCATTGCAGATCAAACTTGCAACGCCGCTTATGTGGCAGCAGACCTACTTTCTCAAGCCGAGCACGGCATCGATTCGCAAGTGGTGCTCGTTGCTATTGATCTCCCACAATCGATTCTTTCCAAAGTGGAGTCGCAGGTCGACGCCCAAGCACGCGCGTTGGAGCGCGTGGAAATCGTTCGGCGATCTGTTGCGAAGAGCATCATCGTGCAGGTGGACGACATTGACGCCGCACTGGCGTTCTCGAACGACTACGCCCCTGAGCATCTTATCCTGCACATCAAAAACGCCGCGGATGCGGTGGCACACGTCCAGAACGCGGGGAGCGTCTTCGTAGGGCCGTTCTCCCCAGAGAGGCAAGTTGCTATCCGCTTTCTGGTCCCTTGCGTAGCGCTGATGATTATTATTGGTGTCCCTCTGCCCTGCCATACCCCCCTTTATAGTTGCGGAGACTACGCATCGGGAACAAACCATACGTTGCCAACGAATGGCTACGCACGCCAATATAGCGGCGTGAACACGCTCTCCTTCCAAAAGCACATCACTTCACAGGAGCTCACTGCAGACGGCCTCAAGGCACTGGGCCCTGTAGTGGCCACGCTTGCTGACTGCGAAGGGTTACAGGCCCATGCAAACGCAGTTCGGATCCGACTCGGTTCGATGTGATGTAGAAAGAAGTTTTTACGCTGTGGCCCACTTGCGATCTGAGGCACAAAATTGCACCACTATGAATTCCGAATGTAAAAAGGTGATCTATAGCACTAGGAATAACATGATGTATGCTCGGATATAAAGTAGGACGATTGGGGTCAGTTGGTTCGGTAGAGTGCACGCTTGGCAACCTTGACGATGAGCGGGGTGTCAGGGAAGGCTAAAGCCTCGAGATTTGCAGCATACTAACACGAGCAGACGTCAGCTTGGAGAATGAGAATGAGACCCTAGTCAGGGGAACGCACGGGAGTGGGAATATCTGCACCAGTGACGCGCTCCACAGGCGCGTCGAGGTAGTCAAAGGCTTCACTTTCAACGATTTGGGCGCAGATCTCAGAGCCTAGGCCAAATGCGGGGAAACCACCCTCAACGGTGACCAGTCTTGGGATGGTGAGTATTTGGATGTCCACGATAGGAGTCACCCGTGCTCACCGATTGGTTTTCTTCACCGATTCTTTGATCGTATCAATATCTAGAGGGCGAATGGAACGGAGATTGATAACCTCCGCCTTGATGCCCTCTTTGGCCAGAATATCCGCCGCTTCAAGACTGTGGGTCACCATTTTGCTGTGTGCAACAATCGTAACGTCACTCCCGACACGCTCAACCTTGGCTTTCCCGATGGGAAGAAGGAAATCATCTGACATGGCCTCCTTGGACATAGGGAACGAGACACCGTAAAGCATCTCATTCTCGAGGAAGACTATAGGGTTAGGGTCACGGATAGCGGACTGGTACTCATGTTAGCTTAGCGCCCCCGGTTCAGGTCAGAATGGTACGCACCTTGAGCAGGCCTTTGCAGTCCTCCGCACTCCATGGACTTACAACTTTCAATCCTGGAATCTGACCGTACCATGCTGTGTAGTCCTGCGAGTGCTGTGCACCAACGCCAGCAGCGGCGCCGTTCGGACCGCGGAAAACAACGGGACACGGAACATTTCCGCCGGACATATAGTAAGTTTTGCCACCAGAGTTAACGATTTGGTCGATAGCTTGCATGGCAAAGTTGAAGGTCATGAATTCGCATCTTGGTTACGTACGTTAGTTCGCATCGATTGTGTGATTAGATTGAAAAAAAAGACGCATACACTGGTCGCAAGCCAGCGAGAGCGGCACCAACAGCGAGCCCAGCAAAGCCCATTTCTGTGATTGGAGTGTCGACAACACGCTTCTCGCCGAACTTGTCCAACAGGCCCTTCGTTACCTATGAAATAACATTGGATGGGCACGAATATACGTGGGGTATTTGAAACTGACCTTGTAAGCACCATTGTAACGGGCGACTTCCTCGCCAAGAACGAAGACGGTTTCATCACGAAGCATCTCTTCCTCCATGGCCGTGTTAAGCGCTTCACGAACCGTCATCTATGAAAGAGATGTAAGACAAGGCTAGATATGAGCATGACGAAACACCAACGGAGCTGCTTCCCGCTTCCGTGGCAAATGAGCGGAACGCGCTCCTACGTTGAGCAAGGGATGCGCCGGCGCGCAAGTTTGCCAAGGCAGGTGCTAGTCGAGAGAATGTTCTCGTAGCCATGGCCTTTTGATGTTTTTAACAGAAAGAGGAAAAGAGGGAAAGGAGGAGGATGGTTTTGCGTAAGACTGACAGCGAGGCGAACTGCTTTCCCCATTTTTGGGGCAGCCAGAGCTTGGCTCACGATAATGCTCCCAAACAGGTATCAACAACGCCTCCGTCCGTCAAACTCGGATCCGTGTCATGACTGCTGTCGTGGTCATTACAGGCGCTTCAAGGTTCTCCCAGATAGCGCGAGACGATACAAATTTATTCACAATTTTTGCTCTGCACAGGGGGATTGGTCTCGCAGCCACTTCATTTCTACTCGAAAAATTCAAGGCAACCGTTATTGCGATTTCGCGCACCCGTTCGCCCGAACTGAATGCCCTAGCTAATGCACACCCAAAGGCCCTGCAGGTCGTCCAATGCAGCATGCATGTTTCCTTTGGGTCCGTTTCTTAACCTTTCACTGATAACCCGCACAGAACCGATGAACTCGCATTCACCAAGGCTATCCAATCCGTACCTGTCAAGTATGGTCACATAGATGCTTTGATACTGAACGCTGGCACTCTGGATCCCATGACGCGGATCGCTTCAGCCGACACACCTCTGGATGCATGGAGGACGCACTTCGAGGTCAATGTGTACTCTCTAGTCACTGCACTGAAAGCCGCCGTACCTTCGCTCCGTGAAAGCCCCAAGGGAGGTAAGGTTATCTTTGTCAGTTCGGGTGCTGCTGTCCGTGGTAATGCGGGTTGGGGCCCCTACAATGCGAGCAAGGCTGCCATGAATTCGCTGAATCGGTAAGACTACGCCCGGATAACAATTTGATCCGTTCGCTTGCACTCATGTTCTGTAACAATGACAGGACATTGGCCACCGAGGAAGAAGGAAAGATCGTGTCCATCGCAGTACGACCCGGGAGAGTGGATACCGCAGTCCGTTTTTTCCCTTTTGTCTTGCATCGACCTCTTTCGCGGCTTACGGTGGCATAGATGCATGGGGAAATTCGTGAATTTGGTGGCGCCCACATGGCATCCGATGTGCATGAAAAGGCCGTACGCGAAAAGAAAGAAGGCCTACTTTTGCAGCCCGAGGATCCGGGGCATGTCATTGCCAGCCTCGCACTCTTCGGGCCGCGGTCACTCTCTGGCGAGTTTGTTCAGTGGGATGACGAAAGATGCTCTCCGAGAGTTTAGACGGTAGTCACGGTCACGTGCGTTGCTTAAAATAGGAAGTTGAATGCCCAAATCTGTACACCTGTACACCTACACCAAAAAACGAACGAGGATCGATGATTAATGCCAGGGGATGTCCAGACGGCTTTTTTTCCCTTTCCATGACACGTCCATGATGAGCACAGAGCGTGTCGATATTCACCATCATTTCTTTCCACCATCTCTGTCCAGCGTCAAAGCAGCACAGTCCCAAGCAGTGGGCTTTCGTACACCTCCAGAAAATTTGCCATGGAATGCGGATCTGAGCTTACGTGCGATGGATTCGCTGGGAATCCAGCTTGCGGTTTTATCACTTCCTGCCGGTATCGCAGAGACCTTTGACGAAGCCAAGAGGGTCAACGTGCTCATGCGTGAAATTGTATTACAGCACGAGAACAGATTCGCGTTTTGGGGCTGCTTGGGCGATTGGCGTGATATTCAAGGTGATCACTGTGGCACTTCGCCGAAACCAACTGCCGATCGCCTTTGATACTTGTAGGCGCGCTTCAGCTTATCTCATATGTATTCGACGAACTCGGCGCGGTGGGCATTGCTGTCTCTTCATCTTACGGCTCCGGGTATGAATCCAGTAAGTCCGACGATTTAGTCTTGGGCGCATGCTCACCGCTCACCAACAACTAGGGTACATAGGTGATGACATATACGACCCCATATGGTCTGCGCTCGATGCACGAGGCGCGATCGTCTTCATCCACGGCACGCAAACGCCTCCTTCGGCGCCGATCCTACATCCAACTCTTGGATTTCCCATCACTGAGGTAATCCAGCATCGGGATGCGCTTGGGCGCTTGCCCCCCCCCCCTCTTTCTGAGGCAGCAGCGAGCTGACGCCGCCACGCACGCGATGACTGACAGGTGCCCCATGAGACGTTCAAAGCCGCAGCCCAGCTCGTTGTGAGCGGAAAGACGCGCCGCTTCTCGCGCCTCGATTTCGTACTCGCTCATATGGGCGGGACCACGCTCGCGCTCGCGCCACGGGTCGCCGGGCTCGCCCGGTACATGGGCGCGCCGCTCTCGGAGGACGAGATCCTGTCCGAGTTTCGGAGATATTGGTGGGATACCGCCCTGAGCGGCACTTCCGTCACGGAATGTGGTGCACAAGTGTGGGGCTTTGGGGATCGCATCCTGTGGGGAAGCGATTTTCCGGGTGAGAAAGAGATCCTGTGGCACCGACTCGATGGTTCAGGTCGCTGACAATGCGGTAGCGGTTTCGGTGGAGACCATCCGCTGGTTCGACAGCCATCTCGAGAAAGTATATCAAACCAATGCACCGCAGTTAGAGAATGTACACCGTAAGAATGCCCTGAGACTTTTCGAGTCTCGTGGTATCAAGTTGTTTGTTAGTCGGGTTCCAGACAGATCGTTAACTTAGGGATTCGAGCGAATGTAATGATGTACAGGTGCACTCTATTATCTCTAAGGGTAGAAGTAAAAGTGTCCATCGAAAGATTATTCTCATCGATTTGTCTACATGGCAGTGCGGAGAAACAGGATGAAAGCAGAACAAGGATCACACACCGATCGTACTCATTCATTGCATAGCATACACATCTATCAATCGTATTTTTCTGGTTCTTTCAACCATGTCATCAATTCATTAAAGCCTTCAGTTCCGGGAACAAGGGCCAACCCATGCTGGCCAGCGGAATTGTAATAAAGTCCTTTACGGACACCATGGGATACCAGGTACCTTTTGATTCGCTGTGAGGACATGCCATCGTCAACCTTTCTAAGAATGAGTGACATCTGGGGAGGGCTAACCTGTGCACAGAGGACCATATCATCATTTGCTACGATAAACTTATTCCGTGAAGGGTCACGCGCGTGCGGTATCTCTTCAAAGAACAACGTGTTCGCTGTCCAATCGAACTGTCTTTGAAGCAAGTTGGCAATACCTATTTCAGTACTGACGAAATAGTTCATAATGAGTTGTAGGCCCTACAAAAAGACAAGGTGCATGTCAGATCAGGACTATAAGCTGTGCTAGGACGCAGTGCTCACGGTCGTGGCAGGGTTGTACAGGAACTTGAGACAGAGATCTTAATCGGATTGCACGTGAATACGGCAGAAAGAGGATCACAGCAGCGCTCACGTACCGCCTTCCCAACCACAGAATGTGACAGGATCGATGAATAATGATCGTGCGACAATGTCCGGTGCGTCCTTGAGGAACCAAGCATGAACATATGAACCATTAGAGTGGCTTGCCATGGTGATGCCCCTCGGTTTTGGACCATCTTTCTCACCATCCGCCGGATTTGGCACCCAGCCAAAGTCGATAAGCAGCTGGCGCATGGTAATTATAGTCTCCTTTTTGTTCTTTGGGACGAGGAAGCGAGGGTGGAAGATCTGCTGGCTTACGTGGGGCTGCAGGAGAACAAATAGTGGACGATCGGGGGCTCGAGTCAGGAAGCCGTGGAGGATGGTGCTGTACATGGGCAGACCGAGGCCCACACCATAGGCAAATACAATAGGAGTCGGGTCTTTACATGCGTCCCACGTTGAGGGGACACGCACAAGATAGTCAATACCGTGGCGGGTGCCGAAGGTCATACCCAAAGCATGAATGAGCCACTGCTTCATAAGGAAGTCGCTGAGTGCGACAAGCAGGTAATAGATCAGCGGACGCGACCAGATTCTAACAGGATCGAGAGTGAGGAGTCTAGGGTGCGCGCTGGGATTCGAGCCTTCTGGGATCGTCGTGCCTGTGCGCTTTTCGAGCAAGTCAAGACAGTCTAGTAGGACTTTGAGTTGCGTGGGTGGGATTTTGTCCCAGTGAGGAATGTGTTCATAATAGAGAGACCAGTAAAGCCAAGCACACATCTCCTTCTTCCGAACATGGGACCATGGAACTCCTCCGAACCTGACAGACAAGGGTAGAGACCCGATCAGCTATCACCTGTGCAGCTGGAGGTAGGTCCGGCACGTACCAGTTCCTGAATTGATTTTGAAAGTCGACAGCGCGAGGGTCTGTGGGACTCAGCCTCTCGATGGTCTCTGAGGGACTTCCTGGGCGAGATAGATCGAGGGTCTCTTCGTCATTACCGTCTTCGGGCAGATCACTGAGACCAGTCTGGGTAATACGTTTGAAGGCTAATATAAGATCTTCGGGCTTTCCTGGAGGAATTGGACAAGCGCCGTTGACAAACTTGTAAAGAATGTAGTGGTATATTGAGAACAACACCTAGAGCAAGGGTGACTAGACGTAGCGAAGTCGAGGATTGAGTAATACCTCTGCGAGAGCATAAGAGAAGAGCGCCTTGCCATGCCAGGACAGGCCCCAAATACCACCACCTCTAAGCTCATAAAGAACGAAGAACCAGGAGAAGATGGGGATCGACCATATTGGGAAAACGCAGAAGATGAGGACGAGGTAGAAGCTAAGGTCAGGAGTGGGAGGACGGCGAGGCTGCTCCGAGATTGGGAGAGACATAGGGAACTGAGCGCGAGATGGAAGACATCTGGTGGGGATATCGTCCGTCGTATTTAGGACGCAGGAAAGGGACAGCACCAATCATGTGAAAGAACGGCTGCCCTTCCCCAAGGGAATATGCCCCATGTCCGAATGCTTGGCCTCATCCGAGCTCGGTCCCATTACTCCTTGGTCACTTTCTGCACCAACCACGATCGGGGTCGTCTGAGCATTCAAGTCATCATACTCACACGCTCTGAACTTGATCTGCGGTTCAGTGTACCGCACACAGGCATCGGATTGCAATGACAAGGCCAACGTCCATGTCGTACACGGCCGCCCTACCCATCACGTGAGTGTACGTACTCGTTCCGCGTTCCGGTCGGTCATGATTTTGATTTTATTTATCTTCTTTCAACCGACCCTCACCCACCGCAATGCTCCGCAACGCCCTTTCCACGGTGGCGCGCCCCACCCACACCTCGCTGGTCGGCCCTTCTCAGCATCTCCAACTCACCAATTAATTCATTCTCCAATCTAGCGTGCAGCATCGACACTCTCTGCCGGCTTTCCAAAAGTTGCGGAAAAGGTACGTACACTCGGCGCCTGGGTTTTCGTCCCTTCATGTCTGCTTGTAGCTTCCAACTAAGTATGGCGGCGTGTACACCGTGAGCCCTGCCTATATCTTTCTTCCTATCCGGTTTCATCAATTTCGATCCTCGTTTCAGGTGACACTCATCCCCGGTGATGGTATTGGTCAAGAAATCACTGAATCGGTCAAAGAGATCTTCGAGTCTGTCAACGCTCCAATAGAGTGGGATCAGTATGATGTCTCCGGCATGTCCTCTTCTGGTGAGGCTCTCTTCAAGCAGGCTATGGAGAGCTTGAAGCGCAACAGAGTTGGGCTCAAGGGTCCGTCGTCATTCACCCTATCCTCCGCTTCTCCACATAGCGTAATCCTCGCAAAGGCATCCTATTTACTCCGATTTCCAAGTCCGGTCACATCTCCTGGAATGTTGCTATGCGTCAACAACTCGACATTTACGCTTCTGTAGTCTTGTGCAAGTCCCTCCCCGGTGTCCCCACCCGTCACTCCGATGTCGACTTTGCTATAATTCGTGAGAACACCGAGGGCGAGTACTCCGGTCTCGAGCATCAAAGTTACCCTGGCGTCGTTGAATCTCTAAAGGTATCCACCCGCGCCAAGGCGGAGCGCATTTCCCGCTTTGCTTTCGATTTCGCTCTCAGGAATGGCCGCAAGGTATGCAGCTACCGATCTGAGTGCTACCAACTCCCCTGATCGATACGCCATGCAGAAAGTGACCTGCGTACACAAGGCAAACATTATGAAGCTTGGTGATGGTCTCTTCCTCAACACGTTCCGTCGTGTTGCGGACGAGTACAAGTCATCTGGCATCGAATACAATGATATGATTGTGGACAACACCTCCATGCAGCTTGTCGCAAAGCCTAAACAATTCGATGTCATGGTCATGCCTAATTTGTATGGCGCGATTGTATCAAATATTGGTGCTGCCCTCGTCGGTGGTCCTGGTGTAGTCGCAGGCTGCAACGTCGGTCGCGTAAGCACATTGACAGACACGGTTGTCTTCTCTGCTCATTGGTTTCTACGTAAAAAGGACTATGCACTCTTTGAGCCCGGATGTCGTCACGTTGCAAAAGATATCATGGGTCAAGATCGGGCAAACCCAGCTGCAATGATTCTCTCTGCAACCATGATGCTTCGACATCTCGGGTCTGTAGTCGATTCTCCATGGCAGCCTCTGCACGATACTGATCTATCTCAATCACAGCCTCGATCACATCGCAAATAATATTGCATCTGCCACTTTCCAGGTTCTTAATGCTGGTAGGGTCAAAACTGCCGACATGGGTGGTAAGTCATTGTCTTCTCAAAAGTCACCTATTTCATCATACTGCACAGGCTCGTCAACCACTTCTGAGTTCACGGCTGCAGTGATCAAGAACCTTGAATAAGTCGTATTTTAACAATACCACAGGTGGAGCGAGCTCGGATTCGAGATTAATCATCACTCGAGCTTTCGTCTCGTTTCTTAGGGATATACTAATGTAGACATTAGTGGTTATCACTTCGTTGGTTATTGCTGGAGCAACGTCATGGTAGGGCACTGAGTTCCTCGGCAGTAAACTCATCAAATGAAGAATCGAGCAAATCGTTCGGTTCCAGTTTAGACACCTTGTCTGTCGGTGGCACATCTGAGACATCGTCTAGCGCTATTGGCTCCTTGTTTGGCGTTTGGTGCTTTACGAGCTCTTGGCCATTACTCTCGGCCATCTTGTTGCTCTCCCTGTCTAGCCCAGGCTCACCCTTCGGTCTCTTCTTCCGCAGTCCAAGAAGGGTCTCGCATTTCAGTTCACCACGCTTACCCCACCCATTCACATCGGGCCGAAAGTCCGCATAGAGTGCGAACCCTACACTATTCAGTTCCATCGGGTCGTCATAGCTTTCTGCGAGGAGGCGCATGGCGCCCAGCACTGCTGGCGCCGTCTGTCGTAGTGCGCGCGTGATGTAGCTGTAGGCCGCGCCCGGAGCAGCGCCGCCACCGCCAGGCGAGCTATTGCCGTTGCTGTCTTCGGTCGTGAATGCACGCCATGACCCGGAGGCCGTACGGTAGAGCGGGATGCGGCGACCGAGGAGGTCGACATATGGCTGTGCTCCGGCACCCGCGTGCGCGGCTTTGAGATCGGCTTCGCGTTGTTTGTTGTAGATGCCTTGTGAGACGCCTTTGGAGATTGCGTTCATTTCGGTGTACACCGACGCTAGAGGGCAAGGGTTATATTTCGAGTGGAAGGAAGAAGTGAAAAGAGACCCATAGGGAAGTGGGGGAAAGGGGGAGGTATAGTGGCATACCGATACTCAGTGCTTCCTCGCGCAAAAAGCCCAGGCGCTCTGCGACGACGCAGGCCCATGCCATCATGACCGGCGCACGGTTTACAATGGTGGACTTGTGCCTGAGCGTGTCTTCGTCCAGAAGCTCGTGAAAATCGAGGCTGCCAAGCATGACGCCTTCGTCTGGAGCTGGGCCAGGCAAGAACTCATTGTCGAAGTGCGACGGTGATAGAAGTGTGTCACCACGTTTGCGCTTTTTTTGCGGTGAGGGCCGTGATGAGGATGGCGGCGGCGGCGTCCCCCTCTTCGTCTGGGTATTTTGGCGCCGAGGCGGGATATGGGCAAATCAGTCAGTCCAATTGGGCCACCACGCCTGATGCATGCGGACGACTACCGTGGAAGACTCTCCGTGCTTCGGAGGTGACACAGATATGCCGTCGTCGTCGTCATCGTCGTCGTCGTCCTCCGTTCTCGGGGGTTCGTTCGCAGCTCGTCGCTTCTTGACACGTTGCTGCTTCGCGTTCGCGACGGCAATCGTGCCATAGCCGGCGGCATTTAGGGCGGAGAGGACGAGCCTGCGATCTTCCTTGTCGGATACGCCGAGAGACAAGAGTTTCGAATCCGTGAGTTCGCCGAGACGTGCTGGGGTGTTGAAGTCCTTGTAACTAAAAGGTGGCTCTTCGAGTGAGTTTTCCTTATTTCGGACTAAGAGGACAAGGGATACAGCACATCTTACTTGCGACGGTCATTGCGCGTGATATTGGAAGATTTTTTGAAGTTAACACCAGGAGAAAGGCCTGGAGAGACAGTTTCTGATTGTCTGCCATGACATCCGAGTCGCAGTCTCCCATTTCCCGTCCTGCTGTTCGTTCCTCGTGCCTCGACGGCCACGTGGACCGTTTCCCACAGTTACAGCTTATCTTATCATTATCGATCTTATCTCGGATCTACCTTTCTCTCATATGGATAAAAACTTTTAATTCACAAACTCTACTCATGGAGATCTCAATCCTAAGAACCTAAGAACATAGGCCAATAATAAACCATCTACTTGTCAAGGACAGTGGTTTCGACAATGATATCGGTGACTCTGTAGGGATCTGCACAACAGCGTGTGAGGTTGTGGCCTAATCCGAGTTGAAGCGACTTACCGGCGTTGGAGGCGGGACGACGGTCCTCCAAGTATCCGTAGCCTTTCTCATTGACATGTCTGGGAATACGAATCGACGCGCCACGGTTTGCAACACCAGCGGAGAAGTCACCGATGTGACCCGTCTCGTGGCGACCAGTTAACCGTTGTTCATTATCCTCTCCGTAAACAGCAATATGTTCATCGTGACGCTTCGACAGCTTCTCAATGGCTTCGTTAATAGCCTGGATACCGCCGGGTTCACGCATCTTTTTGGTGGAGTAGTTGGTATGGCAGCCAGCACCGTTCCAGTCGCCTTGAAGAGGCTTAGGATGGAAGGACACCTTGGCACCCCACTGCTCTGCGACGCGGATGAGAAGGTAGCGGGCAATCCAGAGCTCGTCTCCCATAGAAATACCCTCGCAGGGGCCAACCTGGAACTCCCATTGAGAAGGCATGACTTCCGCGTTGATGCCACTGATCCGGATGCCGGCATAGAGGCAGGCACGGTAGTGGGCCTCGACTAAATCACGCCCTACGACCTTCCCAGCACCTAGTTGTTGATTAGGAACAAACAATGAGGATCAGATTGACAGGACAGGACAAAGGCCTTTACCTGCACCACAGTAGTAAGGTCCCTGAGGACCAGGGAAACCGCCTTTGGGCCAACCAAGAGGCCTGTCGTCAGTATCAAAGAGGGTCCACTCCTGCTCGAGACCGAACCAGGGAACGGCGTCCTTTGCCAACTCCATGGTCTTAGCCGCATTATGACGGAAGTTGGTCCTATTGGGAGTGCCGTCGCTATTGTAGGTCGTAGCGAGGACAATGATATTATCACCACCGCGGAACGGATCTTTGTAAAAGGCGACTGGGCGAAGATACACATCCGAATCATGGCCAGGTGCCTGGTCGGTGGAGGAACCATCAAAGTCCCAATTGGGGAGCTGGCTCAGGTCAGTGACCTTGTGAGTGATCGTCTGAAAGGAAATTAAAAAGGGGGTCGACAACGTGCACGCAGAAGTGCCTACCTTGCTCTTGCAACGAAGCTCATTGTTGCCACCGATCCAAACATCTAAGAAAGAAGAAAGATAAGATGAGGAAAGGGAAACGGCGCTACGGTCAAAGAGCAACACACACATTCGGCCTGAATGCTGCTCCCCTGGTCCAAACGTTGATAAGGGGCGAGAAGGTCGGGATGGTAGGAGAAAGCCATGAGTACAAAACCAAAGACGGTCACTGTCTAAGAGTGAGTGAGGTGAGCGGGACTCGCGAACGGAAGGGTGTGTTATAAACGGTGGTGCACAGCTTGCAGGTTGGACTGTATACTCTTATTTGGCGTCAAAGACGCATTCTATTGGCCGATAACTACCCCTAAATGATTTATCCCATCTAGATCAGCAGGTCGGCCGACACTTCGGCCTTGGACTTTAGTCTCTCCGTGACCTGAACGACGAGCTGCGATTGGATGCTACCAATCACCCTGGAACTTCTCCTTGGTCATGTGCATCTCGTTCATTGACTACATGACTTTGAGCTAGGCTAACGGATTCGACCCTTGATTGAAGTGCCGTCATTCCCATGCTTCGTTTTAGTCGCGTGCGCCGCCATTGCGGCATGGCATCTTATGCGCCCACTTCTCACTTGTACGCACAGGAACTATCTTGTCTTGTCTTCTGCTCCGAGGATCTCAAACGCCATCAGTTCCCACCCGAGCTTGGGTTGGTGGCACCGCCCGTACGGTATACTGCGATTATCTGTATACAGTACAGAACTGTGGCGGAACCTAATGCCACATTCTTCCCGTCCACCTCATCATTTTCTCACTGGCTTACGGCGACGGCCCCCTGCTTTCTGAGCAGCTGGTCCAATCTTCCCAGACTTGATATCGCTATGATTTCGTTCCTGATCTGGATATTCAAGCTCCGGTGGATCAGACGACCCAGCGTCTGCCCCCACCTCCCCTTCGCGACTGTCTCCAGCCTGGATGACCGCGTCAGGCTGTGTCCCTCGCCTGAGCATCTTGCCAACGAGAGCGGCAACAAGAGCAATGAACCAAGTACCGCGTAATGACGGAGACATCGCCGCGCTCGCGTTAATGAGCGTCTGTTCGCCATCTGACTCCAGCTAAAGGTGGGGTAATTACTTTTCGTCATGTGGCATACTCTAGGAACATACCATGAAAACGTCTCCGTTACTTTCCACGACCATATCTATTGACTTTCCCACCATTACGTTCCCGTCCTCATCGATACGGGGAGGTCCGCCCAAATTCACCTTGACCTACACACGTGGAAATAAGACATATATCGAGAAAATGAACAGGTCCCACCTTTCTTCGACTACCCACCGGTATCATCTTGGGTCCCCAGGCAGCCAGCTTCGCCTGGCCAAGAATCTGCTCGATGCGTTCTAGATCCCGTTTGTAGTTCATGCGTTGTATAACATAATGCAATCCAGTGGAGAGCACTGTCAGAAACACCAGCACAGTCTGCACTTCTAATTAGGACGCGTCCATAGAAAGTAAAATTATTGGCGCACTCCTATGCCCGGGCGAAAACGGGAATAATAGTACCCGGTCCCACGCCAACGTGGCACCCCGTTTTTATAGAAAAAGTCGTATCTTTAAGGCAACCCGTCAGCTTTGGTAGTCCGAGTAGTCAGAAGATTGTAGAACGGACCGCTCGCGACTCTCTTGATTCCTTAATATTGACGCGACAACACCAAGACGAGCAAATCGTTCTTGGACACCCTTTACACCCGGATTCTTGTCGGGACTACAGTTCGTTCGGAAGAAAATGTAAGAATAGTGAACAAACATAAGAGCTGATGCACGCACTGCAGGAGCATGCTCTTTCTGCGATATGCGCGGCCAATCTCTGCCATAGAGGCAGACGGTGACACATCGAGCCATGAATAGAAGGTAGTTCGCTTTCCTGAAAAACATGGTTAACACATCTTGCTCCGGCGAGGCGACGGATACAACCTTCTGCAGCCTCTACAGCGCTGACGAGGTCGAAAATTTCATGGTCTTCCTAAAACACCAGTGAGGAGGCTTCCAGAATGTCAAGGCGCGTCTCAACATACCTTGGTCCAACTTGAGGAATTTGTAGAATGTCAGTCTATAACCCAGCAAGGGCTAGCGAGCGACCACGTACGCATGCACTAGTCCAATTAGAAATGCCAAGATGGCGAAGCAAATAGATAAGTATTTCATCCGAAAAGGTCTCAGGCACACAGGCCGTGAGCTCTATGCCGAGAAGTAACAACGTGGAAGTGGATGAAGGATGCGGGCTCGAACGTGTCAGTGATGATGGGCGCAGCCGCCGCCACCACTTCATCGGCCCGGACACTGTAGATGTAGCGCCTTGGCCTCATCTTAGTCATCACCTGGCCTCGGAACCGGGTTAAGAATCACGCCACCGCCACAGACGTAGGTCCAAGTTCGCTTGCACCTTGCACCTGCACTACCCTTTGTAACCATATACTATCCTACATAGTAGGCAAAGTGTCGCGCCCCTGGACAGTACCTATAACGGAATAAAAGCTCGGATTTGAAAAAAAAAAAAGAGTCAATGGCCCCACGACGCAGGTGCAGAGTGTGTGGTTCACAGCAGTGGCATAAGGAACTAGCAACCGGGCTCGTCGTCTGCAGTGAGGGCCATGTCCTTCAGGTACGTGCTCCTCATTCTGTAGCAAGTGCAAACCATCAGGCTCATTGACCCTCTATCACTGTAACATTGCAGAATTATCTCAACGAGACGTACGAGGTGCATGAACTTGGTACGCTCCCAGGGCACAAGCGCGCCCTGAAATCGACGCGAGAGAGGCGGGGACGCACCAACAAAGCAAACCCTGAGCGTACGCACGTTCTGGCCTCCCAGAAGAGGGGATCCCATTCAACTGACTAGAATCGTTTCTTTTCGAACGTAGTGTATTATGGCGCGCGTGCGCACTACCTTCATTTCCAGTGTCTACAACTTTTGCTACGAAAGCAGATCGCTGCGTTGACCCAGCTCTGGAAGCTCCCGACGGAGTTTGAGGTTCGTGTCCATCTTATGAAGATTATAGGCTCAGAGGGGGTTGATGAAGATGCAGGTCATCTGTAGAGACATCTGGGCACTGCACTTGGCCTTGTTGCCGTCTCCTCCGCCTCCAGAACCCCTTCTCCACAAGCAAGTCACACAAGGTCATGACAGTGACCATGACTCGGAAGCAATCGATACACATGAAGATAAGGCAGCTCCGAAGCGGTCCAATGCAAGCTCCCCCGAAGGCGACGATTCCGAGGACGACTCGGCGATTGATGAATTGCTTCGTGCGCTCTCTGAATCGAGTTTGTCGGAAGACAGCAGGGATGATGACGATGGACAAGCACGTTCTAAACCGGAAGGTAGTGGACGTAAATTAAACCCATTCGGCCGTAGCGGTCCCGCGAGTAATATAGCATTACTCATGGTGACATGTTGGGTGCTTCGGTTGCCCATCATGTATTTGGACCTTATCAGGTTTGGCTGTCGCATGTAATCGACATATACGGCTCAACATGCGCTACAGGTTGATCGAGTCTTACAAACTGCCTTACCTGGAGCCGCTACACCACCTACCAGCTACCATGGCCCGTCACCTCACTAAGCATGATGTCCAGGCGCTATCACCCGCGGTAAGGAGCTCATGTTTTTAGCGTAAGCGACGCGAATCAGAAACGTGCGGTACAGCATGCACCATCGACACTAGCATTACACAGCCTATCGGCCCGGCTGGCACGGAGGCTGCTGGGATCCTACAAAATCTATACCCCGGAATTGAATGCCGCACCTATGTTATGGCGCGTCGTGCGCGCCCTAGGCGGAAGCCGTGAGTGGGATGCCTCGTGGGCGTATCATTATACGATCGCTGAATGGAAGGTGTCATGTGTTTTTCAGCCGTGCTGTACAACCTTGGCAAGACTGTTGCGCATGTGTTATCATTGCCGCTGGCCCTCCATCACACGCTTGCTCCTCGCCTCGAGCACCTGAAGGACGACGACGCGGACAGCCACAAGTATGACAATGTTCCGCCGGAGCTGGCGCTAATGGTAGCAGTCATTATCGTGCTGAAGATGGTGTATGGGTTCGACGGTGAACCGCGGTGCGTGAGGGCATGCTGCGCTGGCACTGGTATCACTAACTGAGATGGGGTCGATCAGGGTGCCTAAAAATAGTGTTGATCCGGCATGTGCACTTCCCCGGTTGGAGGATTACCTGATGATTTTCAAAGAGGTGAAGGAGGGATACATGAGGAGTAAACAAGTTTTATTCTCAGCCTCATCAGAAATGTGAGTGAGTGACAATTGAGCCTGCTATATGGAATTAAACGGACCGATTTTGGCAGGTCGGTGCTAGATCTAGACGAGACCATGTTGGATGAATACCTGAAACTGTGTCAAAGGGGCCTCCTGCGGCCAGAGATGTTACACTCCGGTAGGAACGGGACAACATAGCAGATGAAGCAGATGGCTAATCCAGAAGTGGGCAGATCAGCGAAATCTCGAAGAGTTCTTTCCTCTCGTATCGGGCCGGATTGATGCTAGCAACGGAAATTCGGCGTTTGAATGGCCGCAAGGTGATCAACGTGCGTCGAGGGGTGGGATACCAGTGGAGGCGGGAAGCACGGAAAGAGAACCTGGTGAGGCGTATGCCATCTATAGATCCCGAGACGTCCTAGGGGTATTGCCGGAGGAGATGGAGGCGGTGATCTCGTACGGGGCCAAGTGGATTGGAGTCGATGAAGAGCTGGTGCTTAAAGTGAGCGAGGGATTTGAGCGGAGATTGTGGAACTGGTGGGGTCGTGTTAGGAGGCAGGAGGGGATCGAAGCCCGACGATGGTTGAGTTTGAGATGAGTTAGGAGGGAGCGCCTTTCGGGCCGAGGCGGGTGCTCGGGTGGCGTCATCCAGCTAACTAACCGGCTCGGCTCAGGGCTGAGCAGCTCAGGCTCAGACTGGCCGCCGGCGGTGCCGTCCCGCCTTTTGGCTGTTTGGCAGGGATGGAATGGCATTTGC
Organism: Russula aff. compacta; assembly: GCA_003313875.1. NCBI lineage: Eukaryota > Fungi > Basidiomycota > Agaricomycetes > Russulales > Russulaceae > Russula > Russula aff. compacta. The sequence goes on along the minus strand of QLOT01020912.1, from coordinate 27,889 downwards.
TGTCTTACTTTACTTTACTTTTCCCTCTTCATGACCTGATCTCACCCAACTCACCTCTCCCGTCCCCCCTCGGACATGATAATATACCTTTAAACTCATTTCAAATCTCTACCGTTCCCTTCTTTCTCCCCTCTCTCTCTCCCCTCATCAATCATGCGCAGAATCGCCTCCGTCCTCTATCCTAGGCGCACCGACACCGACAGGCCCGAACGTCGTCAACCCCCCGACGATGCCCACCCAGTCCCTCCTACCAACTCGTCACCCTCGAGCCAGCCTCGCAGAAGGTCCTCTCGTCGGTTCTTTGCCACCCTCACCCGCATCACTGTCTCAACGGATCGACGACCGACGACGACCTCAGAGCCCGCCCACTCATCATCGGCCTCCTCGACTGGCTCGGTTTCACTTCGCACACCGGAGGACGAACGTACCGGCTCTTTGGTTCCTCATGGTGGGCCATCCCTTTCAGGGAGAAAGGCGTGGATTCCATGGTTAACGCCCAAGGTGCTAGACCTTCAGAGTCAACCCAGACGCCCATCGTCGTATTGGTCAGACTCACTGAGCTCCGTCCCTTCACCCACCGTGCTACCTCCCCCCTCAAAAATTATTCCCGACCAAGCTACGGAATCTGAAGAAGACACTTCTGAGGAATCTTCCTCCTCAGAATCTGAGGCCCTCTCGCAATCTCCCTCGGCCCCTACCACCAAGCCAGACTCGGCCGACCGCCCACTTACCCCTATCAGCTTTCTCAAAGCCTTCACGGCCAACAACATAACACCACCTTTCTCCACCCCTCCCCTCCTACACTATCCAGATGTCCCCATCTTCCCACGTTCATCGAATCGCTCGCGTCCCCTCCCTTTTCGGGAAACAATGGAATCTACAATTCACAAGAAGCGATTGCTTCATCAACTTCAACAGGGCCGTCTCACCCCAGCCGACCAGCGCCTCCTAGCAACGATCGGCTCTCGTCCTCCATCAGCATCGCAGCGGCGAGCCTTGGTGCAGCCCGAAGAGGGGGAGCGGTACAACCTTCAGCATGTGCGACCATCCAGTCATGGCTTGAAGCAGTGGATTGCTAGACCCTACTTTGAAGAACGATCTGTACTCTGGGTTCCTGATGGGGCAGGCACAGTTGTCTGGACAACAGTCAAGGGATCAGGATTCGGCGTTTGGGCTCTCGAGGTGTCTGAAACCCTCGAACTAATTGCCGGGTTTACAGGTGTCGAGGATTCAATTCCCATTGGCGCGTTTGCCGGCCCTTCATCCAATCCCCCTGATTCTTCCGGTAAGTGCTTCACACGCGAAATGTCAACTCGTAATCATTCCTTTTCCCTAAGCCTCCCTGTCTGTCGTGGGTAAAAATACTCTTCACAAAGCCGTACCATCTCCGCTTCGGAGCGATCATACACCCTCTGACCCACCGAAACCATCCTCGTCTGAAGTCATGGTCCCTCCCTCAACTGCCACGGCATCGTCTTCTAGACGTGGTGTTCGATTTGCAGAGAATGTCGAGAAAGAAGATCAGGTTCCACTCGGTTATATTCTCCGGCACAGAAAACGACGCGAGGAGAAAATCCTTTTTCTTCAACAAGAGAAGGTGCGTCGCGAGCATGAGGAAGAGAAGTTGAGACATGAGGCGGAGCGTCAGCAATGGGAGCAAGAGAAACGACAGTGGCAGAAGGAGAAGCGAACCATGGAAGATGCCAAGAGGCAGAAGCAATTCGCCAAGGAGATCGCCGCCGCCAGAGCGCGGCGTGAATATCTTTACGCCCTGCCTTCCTCTCAGGCAAGAGAGCAAGACCGCAAACCAGGCGAAGCATATTCCAGACCTACCTATGACTCACGTAGGCAGATCGAGCCCCCCTCTCAACCCCAGCCATCGCGCTCTCGGATTGACTCCTATTCAAGCTCGAAACAGGGCAGCGTTCCCCAATCCGAAAACGTGGGCTCTCTTGCTTCGCGCCCACCTTCGATGTACAGCTTCGCTTCTTCCGAAGACGTCCGCACTCGTGTCAGCCGCAACAGTAGACGAGGCTCCATGATCTCCGAGTCATCACACCGTTCTGCCGCTTCTCCTGCCTTTACATACGGTTGGCCCCCAGTTCCACCGTTGCCTCAAGTACTACCGATACCCGTATTTTCCCCCATTCAGGCGATGCCCATGATGCCCCAGTTCCCCGTGGACATGCCACTCCTTCCACCGGCAGCGCCGTTCATGCGACAACAGTATGACAAGTCTCGTTCGCGAGATTTACCCCCGCCGAGGGGTACTGGACAAAGTCGCAGTGCAGAGCGTCCCACCTCATCCGACCGCGCGTCGCCACAGTCACGTCATCATCGTTCTAGTAGTGATGACTATGGTGGCCGCAAATCCCCAGCTCACTCTCACACCCAGACGAATAACAGTCTGGTACCTTCTCGACCGGCGCACCCGATGCATACCAGTTCGCTTGATTCATCGCACAGGGTGCCCGTTACTTCGTCTATACACCAGAAGCCCTACACCGCACGGCGACAAACGGCAATCCCTTAATTTCTGCTTTGAGTTACTAAGGACTATGGACTTGTCAACGGTTTTGCTTTAAGGTACATTCCTTGCGTTTAATCGTGGGGATGCTCCTTTCCCACTCTACCCACGTATTCATTGCAACTTGTTCGTCCTGTCAGCATCGCATTTCATTTCGGACATTCTCCAGAGTAGCACAACTACCCCACCGCACCACCGCAGCTATTTACACCATTGCACATTCCGCCGAAGTTTTGTCCCATGCCGTTTTTTTATTCTTTTTCCTTTGCATGTCCACAGACATTGTCACACATCATAACGCCTCGATCCATGGTATGTCCTTTCCGTTTACGTAAACTGCCTGCTTTTTTGGCATCGTCGTTTCGGCAAGTCATTGTCACAAGAGCCAGATCAGCATATGCTGTTCCGTAGAATGGGTTAATATGTATATCTGAAGCTTTAGCCACAACCATTTCATGCGTCTCTCTCTCTCTCCAAGGAGCTCCAACTCGGACTTGAGCCGGGGGCATAGAGTTTCTGTCTGGTCTAGCAATGTCCATTGTCCACCGAGTCAGTCGATGCTGAAATGGGCTACTTAACTTGTTGTGCTGCGAACCGATCAGCCGTTTTCACCTACTCCACACTACTCATGAGCAGCATTGCCCTGGGCGCGGCCTTTGCAGCAGTACAGCTTGTGCACCAGGCTCATACCAAAGTGAAGACTAACAAGACACGCTGTGCTCGACTCGTCGAGCGGTGTCAGTTGGTTGTAGACAAGTTGAAGCGCATCGCGGCGACAGGAGGCAGTGATGCAATTATCAGGGAGCGCATTCACGAGCTTGAGCGGTGTGTAGAACGACTTCTTCGTCAGCTTCGCATGCCAAAGTGATTGATGATAACTCCAGGGCTTTTGAATATACTGCGCAGACCATAGTGCACGTTGGCCAGCAGAGTGTCATCGCGTCCTTGATGCAATCCGAGAGCAACGCACTGAGGATCGCATCGTGCAATGAGGCTCTCACAGAGTTGATCTCCCTCTTCAACGTACGTCGTCCATTTCTTAACACGGACACACAGCCGCGGGCCGTGACAATTCCCACCAGTTGGAAGAGATAGTCGATGTACGCCGATGGCAGACTGACTTGGAGATCGCCCGCGTGCGCGACCACCGAGAGCTCTTGAGCATGGGCCAACGTATTGAGAGCGGGAGCGCAGCGATCAGTCGTGAGCTCGCTCAGCAGGGCTCAACGATTGCTGAAGTCCTCCGAGTGATTCGCGTACGCATGCTGCTTCCCCTCCCTTCTCGCTTAGCGCCACTTACACGTGAGGACGCTCCCAGGATGTCAACACCGGTCTCCAGAATGCCTTTCTCACCCGGGAAACCCTCAAGCTCGCGACTTTGCCGCCGACTCCAACGCGGAACACCACTGGCAGCGCGTCACGTCGCGGGCGACCTGAACCTACTCCTGCTACTAGTACGGCTCTGCCAACGGCAAAGGTGACCGGCTCTGGCGCACACGAGCAGCCATCGGCACTGTACACCTCTTTCGCCTCTGCTCCTCCCAAGTCAGCCGGATCAAAGTCGAATTTTGCGACGGTGCGCCGCCTCTTGTTCACCAAGAAATGTATGGTGGTCCCACCCGCGGACGTCTTCTCAGAAATGTCATTTCCTCCTCCCTTGCCACCTCGTGGAGCCCCAGCACGTTCTGTGAAAGAATCGCCTTGTAGTATCCATGCACCCATCGTGTCTCATTTAATATCCGTTTCGGGTGCTGGGGCAGACGACAATGACACCAACGGGAGTTTAATTCAGGCTTCGTCATGTTGTCCCCTATCAGTGGATCCGCTTCCGCAGCATCGACGCCGCGTGTTGAACACGGTGCCATCGGTACCATCACCATCCGAACATGAATGCTTAGAAGGTGACACGCTTGCCATGTCGTCATCTCGGCTCATAACTGCCTCCATCTCCATCGAAGCTGTCCGGGCGCTCGACTCGCCTGTCCCTACATTTCCCTCGCCCAAGTTGTCGACAGAGTCCGTCTTTGGATCCACTCAGAGTCTTGCGTCCGTGTCATCGGGGAATGGAACCAGTCCTGGGCTACGCTGCACTCGTCGACACTCCGCTGCTGGTGCCCGACCTGTGCTGAGGCGAAGAGAGACGATCAGATTCGCTCGGCGTATAACAACACTATCCTCGGGTTATGCTAACGTGCGGCCAATCATTCGACCTTTACAAAAGGCTCTAACTCAGGGGCAGAAAAATGTTTCTTGTTCGGTTTAGTTCCGAGAGCTGTGGGGCTTTGGGCACAATCAATCGCGATTGCGCGCAGGTGCACACGGGTTATACGGGTGCTTTATGATGGCAAGATGGTCACAGGTCAGGTCACATAACGATTAGACCTTGTCATCAGTCATCAGTGTCCGAGTCATTCAGTCCGAGTCATCAGATGGAGGTAGTGATTGATTAAAATGATTGCTTGCCCCTCGTGCTGTAGTGCACTCCTGTCTTGACATGACTTTCCGGGCCCCTTTTGGTCTAGTTTGGTTCGAGACTGGTCCAGCAAAGAAATGGAATCGCCACACTGGCCCAGACTAGTCGAGAGCAATCGCAGCTTGCTCTTTTATTTCCTTTGGGCGGCGCAAAACAATTGTCAGTTGTCATTCATTGAATGAGAGGCGTGTGAACTTGGGCGGTGATTGGACCTGCCACATTTGGCGCGTATCTGGTGTCGGCAAGAGTCGGGATTCCATAGCTTCCTCGCACCCCGCGCTCTCGCCGCACGTCAGGTGTCCACACTGCCCGAGACCGACAAGTGTCATTTTCCCGTCGTTGAAAGCGTTGCTGAATCGGCTCGATCTGGTGATCAACTTTGACCGGTGATGCCACGAGTAATCTAACTCGATACTCACCAACCAAGTGCGATCGATATGATATGAGCGGATAGAGGATTATTATTAACTTCCATGCCTCTCCCTCATGCTCATCGGTCGTCCCTCTGGTTTTGGGGCCATGCCACTCCTTTGACTCGCTGGTCGCCTACCGCCGGGGCCTGGATGCGTGCCTTGTGGGAAGGGGGGAAGTTTGGGTTGTCCCCACAGGCACTTGAATCCTTTGGAAAGCAAATTTTGATAGAAAATTTTTGGACGTAATGCCAGGAATGGATAAGGTGGTTCCTGTGGGGAGTGCACCCCTTGAGGTTAACCTCGCGACAAGGTGCACTTGACCCCTCGATAATTTTTTTTATTGATGTTCCGTCTTTGTCCAGAGTATAGCGACGACCCCTTTTGGGATCGGGGTCAATTATTTCAAGAGGATGTTTTCGGATCTCTGCTAACTTTGAAGCGTGCGTCAAAGGTTTTGACCATCAATCCTTCACGCCTGTACAGCTGATAGATCCTGACGTCACTCAGCATTAGAAAATAAGTCGCTACGGTAACCGAACAACTCGTACACGTTCCTTCAGCCGATGTCGCGTAGTTTGCGCCTTGTCTTTTACGCGAGCAATGCGCACCCAAATCTGGGCATGTCCGCTCCGTTCTAAGCATCCATCCTCAACTCAGGTACTGGCTGGTACTTGCTTTGGTGGCGCCACCATATCCGACGGAACAGAGCATCTTGTTCTAGTCAACTTTCTCTTTATCGCGTAAGTATCATATACCGCACGGCTCGTGTTTCTTAGACGTACCAGCTCGGTTCAGCAACGGCGTGTGCCTGACGTATGGTATGTACAATACAATGACATTTAGACTGACCTAGGATATGATGCCAGTACCAGCACTTATATCCAATCAGCCAAAGTACATTGTATTGCCTTCTGGAGATATGGTCGCAATGAGGAAGAGGTGCGCTTCGTACATAACATCGTAGCAATGCAGTATATATATGCGGGGTAGGGGTGTCGCAAGGTAAACAAGATACGTCACGCAAGAGGGTTCGTAAACAGAGGGCGCAGTACATCAATGCAGAGAAACAAAGGAGGTATAGCAGGGGTAGAGGAGTAGAGGAGATCATCATGCACCACGGTATGGGCCTCGGATGCGCCGTGCTAGATGTATGTCACGGGTCATAATCGTTACTCGTTTCGCATGAATAGCGCAAAGATTCCTGGATGAACATATTATTTACGCAATGGCGCATCGCAATGCAAACACGTACGCGTCTTCAAACAGATGAACAAGAAATGCTTCGCTAGCTTCCTGCAAAGCAAGAATCGCTGAACTCTGCCAACGGAGCCCAGCGTCCCCGTATTCGCCGCCTGCGTCGGTAATCATGTCAAGCGCGATCTCGCGCACCTGCTACGAGTCAGCGAACGTGGAACAAGGACATGGAACCAGGAGCCGTCCGTACCACGCGCGCAAAGGGGAGCTTGCGCAGGAGCAGGTCCGTGCTCCTCTGATACCTCCGGATTTCGCGAAGGGCAACGGTGCCCGGTCTGTACCGCCGTTTTTTGGGGGGCGCATCGCGACCTGTGTAAGAGCAATCCACGCCACCACGCATCAATACGTCACCCAACCGGGCGAACTCGCAATCTCTTCAGCGGTGTGTGTGCGACATACGCTGCCTCGATGGCCCTGCGCGAGGGACACCACCACCACCACCACCACCACCACCATCGTCATCATCGTCATCATCGTCATCATCATCACCGTCATCACCGCCGCCGCCGCCACCACGCCGTCTGGGCTCTTGTCCACCGGTAGATTTACGCGCCGTCTGTGCTTGAGCGACCTTGACGCGCTTGGGCGCGGGCGGTGTCGAGTCTTGAGCTTCGATGGCAGCTGCTTGTTTTCGTTTCTGTTTTCTTTGCACTGTCTGAGCCATACAAGTTTGATAAAAGTTCTACAGGGAGTGTGGTGCAAATGAAAGAAAGAAGAACCTGAAGGAGAGGACGGGACAGGAGCGTGGGAATGTTCGATTTCCAACATCCAACCATGGTTGATCGCGATTTAGAAACAACCGCGTCTCGGAAGGGTCGCTTATGTAATGTTATCGTTCACACGTTCACACACCGCAAAGGAAAAGGCTGAGATGATGAAAGGAAGAACAAACTGCGGCCAGCCAGCCGCAGCAACAGCAACACTCTTCATCCAACCACTACAATGCCAGACACTAGTCGCACGAAGATCATTCATGGTTTTTACAGGTACACAGACATATGGTTCGAGTGGTACGGCGTCGTTCTCTGGGCATTCATATAGAGGTCGTGTTCACTTGTCGGGATCGCAGGAATCAAGTATTGCCTAACAAGGAGGATGGCTATGCTGTCAAGGCCATCTTAGCTCACGATGCTATCGTTCACCCAGATCATCCCCTGCGCCTTGCGGGAAAGCCAGGAATTGAGCTCAGCATTGGTGAGCTTGTCGACTCGACTATTCCTATTACCGCTAAATCACATTTAGGGACCCTGGAGAACGGTGAAGCGCGCCTATTGTTCTCCTCTGCGCAGGTCGAATACATCCGCTACTGGTTGCACGCAATGGGCCTCACAAAAGAGCTTATTCCGCTCCCATATTCTGACTGTCTCCTGACGTCGTCGCGGCTACAAAACCACTCGCCTGTTGTCTACAAGACGGGTACCGAACTGCGCAACGCGTTGAAGGTCAGGTCTTTCATCTTGATCTAATCTAAGCAATCTGGCTTCTGCACCTCGCTTACCGGCCCGGCTAACCGACACCTTTTTCTACAGATGATCGACAAGAACAATCGCAAGCTCAAAGGGACAGACTCGGGTCTGAATTCCCGTCGCCTGATGTTTGAGCGCGTGAGATCCTTGTGGAGCGAACAACGCGGTGTATGGTGCGCTGTCGACTTCGAGGCATGGGACATGGACCATCACGTGATCACCGAGTTTGGCTGGAGTACACTACGTTGGGTTGATGGAGAACCAGTCGAGGATATGGGACATCTAATTGTCGCTGAGCACCGTGGCTACAGAAATCATTTCGTGCCAGAAAACAGAAGGGTCGGTCCGTCTTTCCCCTACCGTCCGGGCTTGCTGATGTTCGCTTTCCAGTTTTATCATTACGGTCAGTCTAAGGACGTGACGATGAAGCAACTGAAGGAGCACATCCACACTATGATCCAATCGACGGTAAAGCCTGGCCCACTCTTCCTGGTATTCCACGACAACAGCCAAGACCTCAAATATCTCCGGTCTCCTAAAATAGACGCACCTCTAGACGGACTCTCGTTCTTCCTCCCTGAATCGTGTGCGGAGGCCCAAACTTCTGACACGACCAAGATATACGTCATCGATACGTCCGAACTTTTCGCCGCACTGGAAGGTGACTCGGGCGGGCAGAAACGTTCACTTGAGCGCGTGTGCCGCTTGTTGCAGATCAAGTCTACGTTTACGCAGCACTTACACAATGCTGGTAATGATGCCCGAGTAAGATTACTTCCGTCTCTCTTCCCCCTTGGTCATCACGCTAGATAAAACAACAGTGCACGTACATGGTTCTCAAGGAAATGGCTGGTGGGGACCCGCTTGACATGCAGCGGGTTGCACGTTGGCCACAGCACACAGGCAGTAACACTGGCCTGCGTGTTCATTTCTCCAAGGAAGACGAGGACAGTGACGCGCTCCCGTCTGACGACGACGATGACGCACTGATCACTGCCGGGCCGTATGATCCTAAGACGGGTAGGCTGCGCGAGGGCTGGGCCGATCGCGTCGCCAGACTGCGACAGAGGCTGGACGGGGATAATGTTGAGGAAAACAGCGAAGTAGGTAAAGCAGAAGATGGCAAGCCGACTGAGACATTGGTTCCAAATAAGGCGAGTCAATAAAGTCGGGTAGGCGTTTGTAGGAGATTTGATATTTCATGTGTTGTAGCAATGTTGTAACCATATGGTTGTCACCGGGTCGAAACTAGTCTGTAAACCTTGGTCTTGGCATGGATCCCCAGCTACGTGGAGTATTCCATAGGGCACAAATATGGCAGGGTATATATTCTATGTAGCATTAGCATCGACCTATCATTTGGGGACGAGGGGGGTTATCGAAAAACAAGGGGCGTCGCGTACGGCATCATCGACGGTACATCAAAGCGCCTGTAAAGGTATGTGATCAACGCGTCAACCCAAACACTTAGGATCGTTTCTTCTTTTTCGAAGCAGAGGACTCGTCATCTGAGCCCTCATCATCAGAGCGGTCATCCTTGAGAGTGACGCCCGTGACGGCCCTATCACCTCAACGTGAGCCAGACTGAGGTGTAGGATGAGAAGGAGAGGACATACCGCCAAAGGATACGCCAGATGAGGAAGTACCAGAAAAGGTTGAGATACTGCAGGAGCATGATGGGTGTAAATATTTGCCATTTCATCCACCACACCATCCAGACGCCCTTGCCAGGCGAGAAACTACGTGCCGATTGCCTATACGATTACAGTGAGGAAAATAGGGATGCGAATGCGATGGATTAATACGCACGGAATCAGATCGAAGTCTCTGTACACGGAATACAACATGACGAGGTTGAGATAGTGGCGGAAATACCTGAACAAAGTACACATTATAGAGATAAGCATGAAGATAAGGAGAACACTCACGTCCATACCCCAATAAAAAGAATGAACATGAATACTTGTGCCCGCTCGAAACGAAGATAATTAAGCACTTTAGACAGAGCGAGGAAAAAATCTGGGATATCCATGGAGGTGTAGACAGCATTGCCGATGAGCGTCAGGTTGATCCCATAACTCCATCTGGGAACGGTGGTGTCAATAGAGAGGTATGCGTGTACCTAAAAACAGTCACAAACCCGATGAGCCATAGAGTAACAAGGTGGTGTGCAACGAGTTCCTTATAGTCTTTCCTGGGCTTTTCAAGACGAAAGACAAGTACGATAAGCTGCTGACACCAGTAGGACGCCTGCATGAGATAATAACGCTTGAGTTCAGGGGTCATCTGCCAGTGCGGGTAATCTGCAAATGACGAGCCCAAGAGCATGACGTCTGAGGACCAAGCCGCCACGACAATTGGAAATATACATACCAATCCAGAAGTGCTGGCAGTTGTACCACCAGGTCGGGAGTTGAGACATAATCCGCAGGCCCCATGCGCCGAAGAACGAGAAGTAAATGATGGCATAACCTTGTTCACCGAAACGGGCGAGCTTACTCTTGCTGCGTATGCCAAAGTATCGGGCGATGGGATAGCAAATCCCTAAGAGGACTGACTGACGGACAAAAGAGAAAAATACGATGTAGTAGGCAAGGAAGACGAGATCCAGCCAGCCCTTGCGATATCTAGGGTCCGTAGAATTGTCCGTTGGTGATGGGGTGGGATGGGAGATGAAGAGGAGCGGAGCGAAGGGGCTCGATGGGGGATGAGAGAGAATGAGGGGCGTGAAAATGGTCCAATTTATGTGTAGAAAGATGGGAAGAAGGAGGATACGAAGAGAAGAGCCTGGCAAGTATCACGATGACTGGTGAGCACGAAAACGGAAAGAGTGAGGTTGTGGACTCGCCTGGGACGACGACCCAACGGCCGGTCTTGAGATCGTTCCAAAAGCCATGCAACTTGGGTTCCGTGGAGACAATCGGTGGCTGGTGGCCATTTTTAACGGGACTGTCGAGTGGCCTGTCAGAGAGAGGAGTGAGCGGAATGATTTCAGTAAACGAGATGGACGGCCAACTTGTGTTGGGGCATACAGGACGACCGCGGGGGAGAAAGTCAAAAATGCTCGGCCCGATTGCTTCCGTTCCGCTGCGCTGTTCACGCTCGCTCGCGATGTTCAGCTCTCGACATTTATTTCGTGACGTTCCCTGTCCACTGAGAGGCTCTTGCAATCATCCATTTTGTTTATTTTCTCACAGTCCAACCACACTCCTTAACCTGACTCAGGTTGATGCCGTTACAACTGTTACAGCAACAACAGTTCCTGCAAAGCGTCATGCACCAGCAGACGTACAAGTAGACCCTCAACAAGTCCCCTCATCCAGTCGTCCGAGTCAATCCTCGAGTGCAGAGAGACACACCAAGTTTCAAAGGACTGGCTCTGCTTCCAAGCCAGTCGCCGTGCCCACAGCGTCATCTTCGCCAGTGAGCTCAATAGGACCCATACCACATCGGAGTCCTGGCCTCTTTGACCTCTTGACTTCCTAGACTGGTGTTCCTATCCTCAGGATCAATGCTGGGCAGTCAAAGATACCCGTTTCGACGCGCCAGGTATGTCACTCGCCTCGTGTCTACATGGTTGCAACGTGGTCTCTGCCTGCCCGCAGCCCTTTGTCATGCCCTTGTATCTCATCTCTGCTTCATGCCTACACCCTGGCTTCTTCATCTACTCACTCATATTAAGACCATGTTGAAATCGTTATATGAGCACTTTCTCGTCCTATACAATGCAGTTCTTCCTCAAAACCCCTCACTGGCGTCCGAGCATGCGCTCCGCCACGAGCAAGAGATATATGAGCGCACTACAACGTCGACATATCGAAATGTGATCCTTTCTATCTTGTTCTAGCCACAACAGGTAGTCTCACTTTCTCAGACCGTCATTACCTCTATCGCCGCTCTCAAGAAGCGTCCTTCGCCAACGTCCCTCACTCACCCCTCAATTGGCACTGCTGGGGAGCTTGCAACTCGGTGCATAGAGTCAGACGCTCTGACGACTCTGCAACTTACCCAGTCCAACCTCGAGCCTTTACTCCTCACACATGAAGATCAACAACTCTGGGGTTATATTGTTGACATTCCAACTGAATGGGGACAAGGCGGGGAATCCCCTAGCGCGGATGGCGAGCTTTTCAATTGCGACCGCTGCAAGACGCCATACATCGTGCGCGCACTCGACCATGATGCAGCTATTGCCGACGCTTGCACTTATCATTGGGGCAAGCCCTTATATCGGACTGTAGGTGGTGAGTCACCCTTTAGCTCATTTCTATGTTCTAGCTAATATGACTGCATGCAGGTGAACGTACGCGGACCTATACATGTTGTTCTCTGACAGCCGATGGTTCCTCCGAGGGCTGCACGCGCGGACCACACGTCTTTTACGAGACTGAACCTTCTTCACTTCACGCACGCCACCCGTTCTCCGAGAGTCCACCTATGACGGCTTCTGCACTGGACATCGCCGCGCTAGATTGTGAGATGATCTATACCACCGGGGGATTCCGTATCGCTCGTGTCTCCGTCGTCGATGCGTCAGGGAAGGAAGTGTTCGACGAGCTCATCAAAATGGACGACGGCGTCGAAGCGGTGTGCGTCATCATTCCTCTACCACCCTCACCTCACACTTTCCACTTGAATGTAATTCTTCGCGTGTCACTCATACCCAAGGCGATGCTCGCAGGGATTTGAACACACGCTTCTCGGGCATTCGCCCGGAAGAATACGCAGCACGCGGGGTACTACCTCTCGAATCCGTACGGCGCGCATTGGCCCGGCTCATCGGCGCGGATACGATCTTGATCGGGCACTCCCTCGACAACGACCTGCGCGCGCTGCGCCTCGTGCATCGGCGCGTCGTCGACACTGCCGCGCTCTTCCCCCACTCTCGCGGCCCGCCGTATCGCAGGGCATTGCGTGACCTGTGAGTTCCACATTTATTTATTTCTTCTTTCCCAATGAAAAAGCTCTTGTGACTGACTTCCCCATGATAGGACGAAAGAATTCCTCGGTAGATCGATCCAGGCGGGTGGCGGTTCGAAAGGACACTCATCCATCGAAGATTCAGTTGCGTCTCTCGATCTTGTCAAGTGGTTCGTCCTCAACAAGAAGACGAAGCCAGTGATAGTGACTGTCGGTGTAGGTGGTGGTGGTGGTGGTGGTGGTGGTGGTGGCAGCGGTAAAGTGTCGGCTTTGAAGGCGTAGTTTGGAGCCGGAATTTGGCCGATTCTAAGTTAGCGTTGTTGGTTTCTTGCGCCTCTGTATTCGTTGTATACATCAGGAGGTTGGCACTAGGAGCCAGACACATCAATTTCGTTCGACCTTGGGACTCCACTGGATCATGTATCATCCAGATGGGTACAAGTGCCTGCCTGGGTCAACCTGGGACTCCCTAAATACACACGTTATATTTCACTGATAGATGATGTTCGTTCGATGCTAGACACCGAGGTTACTCATATATAGACTACAGCGAAAGGACTATGAATTGGAGTAATATATGGGTAAGACACAAAGAATGAATAAACAAGAAAGCCTGTATCGTGTGTCGTCTACGTCTTCTTTTTCTTGGATGGACGTTTAGCTGGGCCACTTGTGCCTCCGCCTGCGCTCGCCGGAGTCGATGACCGTGATATCTTGTCTACCTTGTCCGCCTTTTGGACCTCCTCTATCAGTCGTTTCTGTTCACCGAAGCGTCAGTACCCTTTACCTGAACATGCCCATGCATGCCAACACACCTTGCCTCGGGACGAGCTCCCGCCACTCTTTACTCGCATCTCCTCCTGCTCAGCTTCCTTCTCAATCATGCCCAGCAGTGTATTACATCGACGCTGAAGCTCCTGTGGCGAGCGGCTCTTGAAAAACCAATCAAAGCGAAATACGGGAAACTCTGAGATGTCTTTCTTGATGCGTTCGTACACGTCGTCCGTCCGCATGCCATAGTGACTTAGACGACACAACAGGTAGCGGTCCTCTTCTTCTGAGTAGACCTTGCCCTTTGTTGTTGGGTAGTTGAGCTCTAGTTCCTGCATTGGATATCGGAAGGAACTAATCTTCTTTGCAAGTAACGCTTCAAGGTTCGAACGTTTATTGCGTTTCGCCTCACCTTCCGCTATGCGGGTGGCGATGCGGGGGTATTCTAGTAAGAAATCAGGTTAGCAGCCAAATTCGTATCAGAACAAGCCTGGTACCTGAGAGCTCCTTCCATTTCTTCCGGAACACGGGGTAATACGCAGCGACATCTTGTGCTGTCTTATCCTGAATTTCGGATGCCAGCAAATCAAAGTCATCGGTCCTGTGGTGGATATCAGCATTGGCATAGTGTACAGGCTGAGGAAAGCATACCACCCATAAGACTCCAGCGCTCGAACAAACTGTTGGAAGTCACGCCGGCTCCAATCCTCGAAGCCCTGGGCAATAAGCTCTTCCTTTTCCTGGAGTTCCTCCTCCGTCAGTGCCTCCGCTGCGTGTCAAAGTTAGCGAGAATAAAGAGCGGCCGCTAACATGACATATACCGGTCTCAATAATTTCCTGAGCGGCTTGTCGCTCAGCCTCCAGCTTCTCCGGTGTGTCATCCTCCCCTTGAGGTTCGCGCAAGGTTGCAGGTATCTCGTTGAGGCGCTGTAGATGCGGGATCAGCATGACACAGAATCGAATGAGTAGAAACAAACCTTGTATACAGCAAGCTCGCGGTCTTGTAGCTCGGCCAATTTCGGTGGAAAGAACTGGAAGTCTTGTCTACAACGCACGGATCTCGGTGAAAAGCTAAGTACACATAGTTTGGAGTCTACTCACAATGCAATCTGCTTCGGAGCGCGAGGAAGCTTTGGTGCCTTCTCTGTTTTACTCGGTCCTGCGCGCATGGTTTCCTTGAAATAGCTGTCAACCGAATAATTGAGCTTGCGCTCCCGCTTGCTCAATGAAAGGGGGTTGAAGTTGAGAGGTTTGTGTTGCCCAGAGCGGAAATCTTCCCCGTCCCATTGTTGGAGCGAACTATCCAACTTGAAATTTGACAGATCTTCGAGATTCAAACCCTCATATTTCTGGTTAAGCTCTGCTGTACGCTCTTCGCCGCGCTGGATAATTGCGTCGATGTCATCGTCAATTTGGAATCTACATAAAAGATATTCTCAGAAACTCCCAAGAAGCATGACCAGTGACGTGAGAAGACGTACGCCTCAGTGGAGTTCACAATCCTTTCTGCACCATGAGTGATCATTTCTAAGAGCTCCTCTTTATTCGCAGCTTTGCACCCGTGCACGTTAGCGAACAGCGGTCTCCCAGGGGTTGACATATGGAGACATACCTTTTTGTAATTGTTGTCGACCTTGCTGAATGACTAATTGATCCAGGCGTAACTTCTGCGCACCGCGCTCCAACATCCGCTCTTCTACGCTCTCCTCCGTGATGAATCGGAACACGTACACTTGTTTCGTCTGACCGATACGATGGGCACGATCCATGGCCTGAAGGTCCGCCTGCGGGTTCCTGCAATGACTCAGTCAGGGAAACCGAGGAAGCAACTCAAGGAGGTACTTGCCAGTCAGAGTCATATAACACAACGATATCTGCTGTAGTAAGGTTGATGCCAAGGCCCCCAGCGCGGGTGGTAAGAAGAAAGATGAACTTCTCGCTACCTGGCCTGTTATACTCGTCAATTGCAGCTATACGGTCTTCATGTGCTGTGCCACCATCGATCCTGCAGTACTCTACGAAAATAATCAGCACTTATCGATAGCGAACCATACAGAACACACTATAGCTGCGGAACAGGCAATAGTCCTCCAAAATATCAAGCATGCGGCTCATCTGAGAGAATATGAGGACGCGGGAGCCTTTTTCCTTCATGTTCTTCAGCAGTTTGTCTAATATTACCATCTTTCCAGAGTTTTCAATAAGGTGCTCATCCGTTGTGTATGGTGGCCCTGGTTCCTATCGACCCCGTACAGGAGAACAATCAACCATGTGCCCAGGGAATTGGGGGAAGGCATACCGCGCCATCAAAGAGGTATGGGTGGCAAGTCACCTTCCTCAGCTGCATGACCATATTCATGAGCCGTGTTTTGCCTTCTTTCTTGCCAGTGAGGCCATTGACTGCATCGATGTCTTTTTCAAGCACACTACGGTACCACTTTCGTTGCATATCCGTCAAACCGACATAAATATTGATCTCTTTTTCTACAGAGACGATTATACCAAAGGGGTAACGATGACCGATGGCAGTACTCACTAGGTAAGAGGTTCTTCTCGACGTCGCTCTTCACGCGGCGGAGCAAAAATGGGCGGAGAATTTTGTGGAGCGCCTCAACCACTTTCTTGCTTTTTTCCTCGTCGACATCTGTCGGAGTGTCGTCCTTATGCAGGAAAGTTTCCAGATCCGCATAGTCAATGAAGATTTCGGGACATATGAAGTTGAGTAGAGCAAACAGTTCCTTCAAATTATTCTGCAAGGGTGTGCCGGTGATAAGAAGTCGACCGCGCGAGGAAAAACTCCGGACAATCTGAGAAAGGATCGAGTCGACATTCTTGATCCGGTGAGCTTCGTCAATGACGATGTATTCGAAACTAAACTTCTTGAGTACGCTTTTTTCGATCAAACAGATTTCGTAGCTTGTAATGCAGACTTCGAAGTCTTGCGGCAGAAGCCGGTTCGCGATGATTTCAGCACGTTCTTCTTTGGTGCCAGTAAGAAGCGTAATGTTGAAGTCCGGTGTCCACTTCTCGAATTCGCGCGCCCAATTCTGCAGCGTCGATTTGGGGACGACGACAAGATGAAGGCTGGGAAGTGACCGTTGGTGCTTGAGATAAGCAAGGAAAGATATGGTTTGGAGGGTTTTGCCTAGACCCTATGCAACTCACAACCGTAAGCGCTTTGAGGTATATCGAACAATAAAAACATACCATCTCATCTGCAAGAATACCATTGAGACTATTGTGATGAAGAGAGACCAGCCAGTTCAGGCCCTGGAGCTGGTACGGACGCATGGTTCCATGAATAACTGAAGGTCGGCGTCAACGTGGAGAACTACAAAATGAGTGTTGCAACCCACAGCTTGGAGACTCTTCAAAAACATAGGGTTGGTCGTCCCCATCCACAGCTGCTTCACCATCCTTGAGCATTTCTTCATCTTCTTCTTTCTCAGACTTGCGATGCCGAGCCGTCTTGTCACTAATTTATAATACGTGAAATAAACACAAGAGATAAGAGAATGGTGAACTCACGTTCCCTTTTTCCGCCCTCGCCCCTTAGCCTTTGGTTCTGCGTCGAACACAACGGCATATTCGGGGTTGCGTGCTTTCTGAAACACACCATAAGAACAAGGGGGACTAGAGTGAAGCGATGGCTGTGAGCGAACCTGCACATCCACAAAGTGGCGAAAGAGATCTGTCTGTCCGAGTAGGTACGAATAGCGTTTGACAGCATCGGCGACCTGAGAGAGATGAGTACGGGGACCAAGAAAAGCAATGAGGAATTCATACCTTGGCCTTGTCCATTTGGTGCCTCTTTTCGGCGAGCTTCCCTTCATTCATCTTACGTTTCTGCTTCTGCTGCCTTCTCTCCGCCGTTTTCTGCGCCTTGGTTGATGAACGGGCGCGCTCGTCCTTGTAACGCCACGCGTCAAGCTAAGATGGAATGAGAGTGTCCAATAACACGCACTCCTTCCTCACTTATCAACTCATCTTGCTCCTGGTATTCTGCAGAGCCCTCGCTTTCAACATCTTCCCCTGGACTATCCTATGAGAAAGGAGGAGAAATTAGCCCCTTGAAATTCACGCGCGTTAATGAACAACTATACCTGACGAGAGACAATGTTGCTGGGTACGACGTCGCTGAGTATATCCTCGTCTAGAAGTACAACGGGTGTCTGTGACAGTGGCAAGTGAGCACTGTGGGGCATGGCAGAAGGGATCAGAGAGACGAACGGCCATGATGCTTGCACTCGGAAAGGTCGAGGACTTGCCAACTTTCAAGCGCGACCTTGTCACGCGTCGCGGCCCGCTCATGAATTGTCTACCGGGCCGCTTAGATCCGGACAGGACATCCAAAAAATTGGATTGAAGTGTATATCCAAGAGTGCGTTCACCTCATCCTCACTTTCATTGTCTGGCCACCAGCACCCTTGCAAGACTCTTTCTTTCTCAGTTCAAGTTGAGTGCTGATCAACTAGATGGACATCTACTGATGAAGCTTGTCTCGTCGAGACACTTTGCGCTGAAGGGCAACTGAGGAGACAATAACCTGAGCTTGCTGCTTGGACAGCTTGTGAGATGGCCCTAAGGGACAGTGAGGCGCACAGACTGCTTCCGAAGCAGCTCCAGCAAGAATAGCGAAGCTCATGGCAGCAACAGCGACCATGACCCGAAGCGAATGTTGTTCATCCAGATTCCAGAGGTATCGGGCCAAGGTCCTCAATCCCAACTCAGGAGAAAAAATAATTATATTCGACGAGCGTTCGGGTACAAAAAATATCTTTGATTTCGATCTCTATCTGCACCCTGTAATTGTAATATAGATTTCGCGCGCGGTATTTCCAAGTGCGAAAAAACTGCCAAACGCACTCCAAGCTAAGCCCGCGATCCAATTCGCGCTATCACATCCTCACTCGCCTCCTGTTCCTCCACGCTGTCAGATTGTGTAACCTTCAGAGCCCCCGTCGGGTCAGAACATGCCAGTGATATTCATAGGTCTCATGTCACATACCACCCTGAGTACCGACTTCTTGGAAGACTCTTGCAGCTCGCCCGCAATGATCAACTCGTCTAGGATCTACAAGCACAAAGATAAGTTCGACTCATTGCAACGGTCGCACGCATGGGCATGATAAACTCACGGCAAAAGCCTTTTGAAAGTTGAAAATCCTGCGTGCAAAGTCAGAGGCGGCGGGAGCACACTTTAGAAAACCTTACAAATCCAGCTCGCAAACCTGGCAAAAAACATTCGTAGAAAAAAAAAGAGAGACGCGACATGACGCACATTCCCAAAATATCGGTCCAGCACCTCCACGTATCTGTGGATTATCTCCAACGTGATAAGTTCATTATCCAGCGGACCGATGCCCGTCACAAAGAACAAAGACGCATATCGCCGATATACGACCTTTGTGTCTATTCAGAATCAGCAGCGTTTGTAACGAGAAGAAATGAAAGCAGACCCTTATATTCAAGGAAGTTACACATGCGTGTGCGGCGAGCGAGGACGAGCTGCGTGACGTCCTTGACAATCTTGGCCTTTTGTTTGGGCGGCATCGTCACAAACCATTTCGCAAGGCGTACTTTGCCTAAAGTAAGGATAGTCTTTAGCCAATTCCAGGACAAATTTGAATGGCTTTCCTTGACGTGAAACAAGGAGGATGTAGCTGATCATTGAGGTTTTGCTGGGCAACGTAGATACTTATTAGATGCTGCCGCCTGTACAAATGAATGCGAAGTCCGGGTCTGCCGGGCCGGAGAAACCGTACACACTGGAGGCCGAGTAGCGAGTAGCCACTTGTGAATCGCCTCTCCCGCGAGCTCTAGCGTTGTCGAACAAGTACAAGATTGCAACGGTCTCTGCTACATGTTTGACATAGAAGGGGAAGCCGACGTAATTATACAAACTTCGATTCTCGTAGAAATTCATTACAATGTGATCAAGTAAGGAAAAAGGAAGAGGTTCGTTGGGGAATAGGTTACTATGATGCTTGTACGATTATCAGTAAGGTGCATTGACAATACCAGAGTGGCTGCGCGTGTTTCGGTGCTCAGGTGCGAGCGACGTTCGTGTGGGCTTGCGCAGGTTCTTCTTGTTAACGCTGAGGACGTTGTTCTGCAGTGCAACAATCTACAACGAAAGTGAAAACGAGCAGAAGGTCTATCATCACGAATAAACATACAATCTCCTTGTCATCACCGAAGCGGAAGTTGTCTTGTACGACAAGGTCCTCATATTTCTTGATTTCATACTTGTCCATCTGACCCTTCTTCACTTTTGCAAAGTCCCAGGCGATGACGTACTGCCCGGTCGAAGTCACAATCGCATTTTCCTCCTGGCCCTCACCGACGTTGAACCTGGCAAGAATTATTCGTGTGCGCAACAAAAAGGCGGGAAGAACAAACCTGGCTGGAGTGAAAGAGATGTTATGGTTCATATAAGCGACGTGCTCGGGTCGCAGCTGCAGCCTCCTAGGAACAGGCTTCGCATCTGCAGGGAAACTACGGTCAAAGCCCAAGCTGCCAGCATACTTTCCTTGCCCGATGAGCACATCCACCAGTAGAAGATAGGTTTTAGTTGTCGCGACTATCCAGCGCCCGTCCGCGGACACATCGATTCCAGAAATTGGGTCACCTAGTGGTGTAAGTGCTGTCTTCGCAATCTTCCCGACCGTGTCGTATAGCCGGATGTCTCCCTTCTCGCTTGCAACTGCGAGTTTACCCGATGCAGTCGTGGTAACATCAGAGAACCTGTTCTTCGTTGCATATTGCTTGTATTGGCTGTCCACAAGTTTGTTGCCAGACATACGCGGGTCAATGCGGAAGAGCGCATTGTGAGATGTACCAACTAAGGTTTGTTCAGGCGTCGTCTGCGAAAACTTGGTATTGGGTGCAATATGGTCCACCGTGATGTCGTCATGAACCTTCCATTCCTCAACGATCTTCGCGCGCTCAAGGTCGAGATGAAATAATGAGTTTGGTGCCCCAGGGTTCATCACGATCATCTTGGAGTCTTGTTGATGCAACATGACCTATCCAACAGTGTAAACAGACGACACTTAGTCAGGGAGAGGAAGAGCACATTTTGGGGGTCAAACTTCTTCCCCTTCATGTCCATGATATTGGCGATTGATGCGACATATTCAACCTCATCCGGTTTATGCCGGAAGACACCAATCTTATCTCCCCGGACGACGTATGACCTGTCGCCCTTGTAACCAACAGTGAGTTGTGAATTTCGCCCTTCCTTGAGACCGGAAGGTAGACTGCTACCCTCTTCATCCTCTGCATCCTCCTCATCCTCGTCTTGACATGGTAGTAGTGAGTAGGGGTATATATAAGTGGGGGTCGTAAGACTCACCGCCAAGCTCATCAAGAACTGCCTCCTCCTCCTCCTCGTCGGTTTCAACTGCCATCTCAACGTCCTCAACGTTGGCGCTGATTACATATGCCCGTTCGTCTGCCTGCAAAGAATACGTCCGTCTGCCATATCGTGAGTTCGCATTGCATACGTACCTTGACCTTGTCCCACGACGCTTGATTTAAACTCTCCCATGCACGCTTTGTAAACTCAGCCCTAAAATCCTCGAATGACCCTTGGGACTCGAAGCGCAAACACCAACTACTTTGGTGTCCACTTTCATTCACGTTGTTCCATGTAAGCGACCATGTTGCGAGTGACCAGCGTTGCATCATCTGGGAAGAAACACGGTGGGCGAGTACTTGGCCTTCTTGACTCGATGCGGTGAGGAAAAACGAGAAGTTGGCACCGTTTCGTTGCACGATCTTGGCAGACACTGCTGCTTCACGAACGAAGTACCCTTCACTGCGATCCCATAAGAATAACTCGGCTTTCTCGTCAATGATCACTTCTAGAGAGGGATCCAAAGTGCTCGACGAAGCAGGAGACTGAGGAGATCTGAGGTTATCCTTATCCTTGGCGGAGGCTTTCTTTGCAGAAGCCTTTCCTTTACGACTAGTGGCCGGTGGTCTAAAGAGAAAGAACTAAGGAGTTTGCCAAACAAGGATGGAAAGGAACAGACTGCCAGATAAACTCGGCCAGATCTTCATCCCGTAGATGATCTGCAGTTGTCTTATACTTGCGCTCATACATGGCACGGTACATGCACGTCTCGAAGAATGCCTTTGTGGGCGCGTTCGTCCCTGAGGCTACGAATTCATAAAATTCGTCGACATCCCCTTGGAGATCGCGCCAGAGGAGGGTCGGCTCTCCATCGCTCTGGCTAGTACGAAACTCGAGTTCCTCGCTAACGAGGAATACGCGTTCTTCGTCGGCTTATGGAACGGTGAGGGCGGGAAAGGAGATGAACAACCAAAGGACGCACTTTCCTCCTCGTCTTCGAGTAGCTCCTGATCACCTTCCTCATATACTCGTGTTATGACCAATTGGAAGTGGTGTTCAACAGATGGAACACGACGGATGGTAGCCATGGCATCATTGTATCTATCAGAAAGGACAGGTTGACAGGTAGAAGGAGGCAAATGAAGGCCACGAACATGCATTCCCTAGACGAGCGTACGTTTCCTGGACGCACGAGATGAAGCTGCCCCGTGGATATCTTTACCACCTCGGTAGCATTGGGATCCTCTGAGATCGGAGGGTCAGGGGGCGAGATGTCTTGGAGAAGCACGAGACTTACGCCAAACCTTGCCGATCACTGTGAGTTTCCAGAGAAGTCAGCACGACTCGGAGAGGACGCGGAGAGAGAGTACGGACAGTTACGGAAGATGTTCATGACTGTGGAGAGGAGGATGTGGAGTTCAGACGACGTTGACCTTTTGCACAACGCCGCCGTACTTGTACCTCGCGCGCCGAAGATAAAGATAATCAAATCATCCACAACAACACAAACAAGAACAGAACCATGACCACCCCGTCACCAACCCGTTCCCGTACGTTCAAAGTTGCATTTTGCCATAACCTCCATTTCACAATACTTTTTTGTCAACTTAGGCACTCCCTCGCCACAACATGGTCCGTCTACGTTGACCACAGTCCCACCTTCCCCTTCGCAACTAAGGAACCGTGGAGGGGCAGCAGCATCCTCCTCAATCTTTGTGGCCGGCGGTGTACGTCACAAGCTTGAAAGTCTCCGGATAATGACCTGACGTATACTCCTTGACCGCCATAGTTCCAAGAAGCAGCGAACGCATCGCCAACATTGTCCTCATTCTCCTCTGGTAGTATTGCACTGGTCCCCGCAGGGAGGGTGAATCTGGGTGCTGCCCATCCACGCAAGATAGTTATACGCGTGGATCACTCCATAGCGACGTGTTTTGACCCCGCCCACAAAGAACTCTACGATCTTTGGGCACCCAAGACTTGATCTCTCAGGATGATACTTACCTATAGAGGGAATCTATATCATTCTAGCACCAAGTTTATTGGTTGAATTTTAACGCGGTCTCTTTCAAAAGCTTATGAAGACATTCGAAGAGGTCTGCTGTCAGGTACCCGCGGCTCCCGTGGCCCGAGACTTAACCATTTCAAAATCATTGTGTATGATTGGCGCTCGGTCGTAGTGTCTGTTGCCACTGATCGTACTGATCCGTGCATCTTTGGCAAACAACCCATCGCATCGCATCGCAGCATTGGCTGTGGCGGCGGTTTTGACACGGGGAAAGTTCCCAGTCGGCCCGGTCCAGTAATCAGACATCGTCAGGAATCACTTTGCCCACATATCCCAATCGGCCCGGTAGTCAGTAATCACAAGTCGTCAGGAATCACTTTTCATTTTCTTCCACCTAACCTGGGCCAAGTTAGCTGCAGTCGCCGCTAGTTTATCCATCGGGCCCCGCAGACACACTACGCATGACTGGGCTGTCTTCTCAGGGCCGTCAAGGCCCGTGTATGCGTTTTAAGAGGCTATAGCTCTCCTGGAAGTGTTGAAAGTAGTCTCAAGAAATTTAAAAAAAAATGGATGGCGCCCTTGTTCTTTATAGCCCTCCTTTCCCTGGCCATAACTCATATAAGATGCGACTGTTAACCCCTCCCCTTCTCTAGCTACCTTCACCCTTCCTCTCCATCCCTTCTCTCTGACTTCTGGTCCATGTTGCCAATCTCCCCCAGGCGGATACACCATGCATTGGCTCTGCTGTTCATCTATCTTTTAGCGGGGTGTCTCCATGTGACTGCGAAACAGTCTAATGACAAAGGGCCGCGTCCAGCAGATCCTTTTTTGGATCCCAAGGACGACCCCTACAATCCACTCGGCTATATTGCCTCTAACAAGCTAACTGGGCTTGCGTTTGGTGCGCACGGCCTCTCTACATCCATGTATTAATATCCACAATGGTAAAAAAAGGTATGGTATTTGCGGTCGCCCTCGCGCAGACTTTCAGTATGTTCAAATGGGGTGCATGGTGGATGGCGTCCATGGTTATCGGGGCGTACAGTATGAGCTCAAGCCACGATCTCCTTCGCGAAAAGGTTCTAACTTCTCTCTACAAGCTTTTGTTCTTGGTTTTGGCTTTCGGTTTGCTTTACATGTTAAACCGGGATCCAGTGGTCTATACATCTTGCAGGATCTTCTTGTTATACTGTCGGTACGTTTTCCTTTCCAACCTCTTTTTGACTGTCTGAAATCCGATATATAGCCATGCGCGTTTATTGCTTCTGATTACGTCCTGCTGGGTCGGCTTGCAAGGTACCTTGGGAGTGGAGAGCACCTGCTCATTTCCCCAAAGCGCATTACGATCACGTTTGTCATTTCAGACATCGCGACATTCCTAATGCAGGTATGTGTACCGATTCTACGATGAAGGATGACTTTAACCACATATTCCCAGGCCGCAGGAGGGGCCATGTCTGTGGGAGCGTCTACACCGAAGGGTGTTGCACTTGGTTCTCACGGGCGTTTCTCACTCTCACACACGCTGGTAGCGAGATTTCTTCATGTCTGAATCGGGTACAGGTATTCGTCGGTGCTCTTGCCTTGCAGCTGATTTCCTTTCTCACCTTTACGTACATCTTCCTCCGTTTTGTGCATCGTGTGCACAAACTCGAGTACGACGCATAAACGCTTCATGGTGAAAACGAGTGGTACAATGACTGGCGTGCGCTCGTTGTTGCGCTCGGTATTAGCTGCATTGGAATAATCGTATGCACTACTCGAGTCTGGTTACTCGAGCACGCAACTGATGAGAAGGATTCCAGATTCGATCGATTTATCGTGTTGTAGAACTTTCACAGGGATTCAAAGGTTCCATTTCGCAAAATGAAGGTCTTTTCTACGCGCTGGACACTCTACCGCTTTTCATTGCAATTTCTGTGTATGTGCCCTTTTGGCCAGGACGATTCATTCGGGAAGGGTCAAGCTCGACTCCATATGGATCGATGGAGTTAACTCCGTGTCAAAACTCGAGTTAGAATTACATTGCCATATAGGCCCCTTCAGCAACAGACTTTTTTGACATGTTCAGAGATTCCCAGGCGTGACGGACCGATGCTTTAGAGCTTTAGCTCTCACATTAGACAGCAAAATTAACTAGATATATACTTATTAAACCAAACTCAAATCGTGGATGGAAAAAGAAACTGTCCGAAATGCGAAGGGAGGGGACAGCACGACATATTTTCCAAAACGATAATGACGCGACGCTATCCGCTGCCCGTGTCCATTTGCTGCGCGCCCTTGAAACAACGACCGGACCAAGCGCTCGCCCTGCCGAACTCTGCCTTCATTTAGGCAATGTCGAGTAGCACAGGAACCAGTACCTCGGAGCGCCCATGCAATAAGTCCCCTGACAGGGGTGCTGAACTGATCTCGCACCTCCGTTGTCAGTCCATTGGCACGCCTCGTGTGCGCGCGCAACACCAAACACCATTCAGCGTGCCCTTGTGGGTCCGCCTCTGCGCGGGGCCTCTTCCCAACCTCCAAAGCCCCAGGTGGCTGTAAGGTGGCTGGCTCCAGCTCTGTCGCAGTCTCCAGCGGGGGCCAATCGGTCCTGCGCTTGACTTCGACCGTGCGTGGTTCCTGCGCCTTGTTATCGGCCGTCTCGATTGCAAGTGCACCTCCAGGTTCCCGAAATCCTCAAGTGCAAGAGGCGTGCTATCTGCTTAGTGAACTAAAGAGACGAGAGGAGGCACGCTTCACGCGAAGGGATGAACGATGACACGACGCTGGATTGTCCTGGGCTTGCAAAGCCCCTTTTATACCTACTGACATGATACCTAGCTTTCATGCTGTGTAGTAACGCAAATATTGAGTACGTGAGTCCGAGGGTTCGAAGCGAAGGGGATGAGGTGGAATGGAGTGGAACGCGGGGAACGATGTCGAAAACAAAAAGGGATAAAGTGTGTGGGCGAGCGGGTACCGGCCCGCGCCCGTACTAGGCCAACCCGCGCGACAATTCGCGTTAATCTAATCAGATAGAATAGATCTTGTCACATACGTGCGGATAAGCGAAAGTAGCAGCCCGCCAAACAATAAAGGCGGAGGCGCGTACGGGAACTGAAGAGTGATACTGGCAACTAATGTAGTTCAGTGGCAGCGGGCATCAAGAGTCCAATAACAAAACAAATAAAGAACAAAAGAAACAGTGCGCGGCGCGCACTTGCGAGGGCATAGGATCTGAGGGAGATCGACTGTGTCGCGCGTGCTGTACGCACGGCGAATTTCACCACTCACCAGATTCGGAATCGTGTGCTTGGTAGTTGGACCTCCAGGCGTGATTCCGTGTGTGCACTCAGGTGTGCTTGGGCGACGTGCCGTGTGTGTGCGCCCTTCTCTGCTACTGCACTTTCCCCTGCTGTGCTCCCTTCTCTTTTTTGTATCCACTTTGTAGCTGAATACATATTATTCAATAGTTTCTTTGTTAAATTATAAACGTTCATAAACAATCAATTTCGACTAGGTTCTGCCCGCAGGGAATGAACGTGCATCTGCACGTGAAGCACGAGGAATAATTGATATTTTTTTGAGTTATATTACATAGCGTAGTTGGCCAAATCTATTACGTTTCACGTTTCACTGTTATTATTGATTGTAATTCACGTTCAATAAATGACTTATCAAAACAAATATTTGTGACAATAAGACTTATTCAAAGGCAAGTGCCGCGCTCCGCCAAACTGCGGGATCTGTGACATTATGTAATTTAGTGCGGAAAGCAGCCGACCCTTGAAGATCCGCGTCGGAAAGGAGCCTAATTACAGCATCGTGAGACACAATCTGATTGGTGGATGAGCCGGGCCGCTATCTGGCCAACTCGATTCTTCTGCAACGCGATTCTGCGGGCTGGTTGCGGCTTGAGCCACAGGGGCACATGACTAGGGGAGGGGTTATCAAAGCCAAGGCAAAGCGTTGTTGTTGAACAATACAACGAGGGTAAAAATTTCCAACGTGAAAGAAAACATAAGGTGACAAGGATGTGCGTTTAGAGACTGTGTGAAAACGTATCTAGCCCTGATGAACCCCTGTTCGCAGCCTCGTGCTGCCTTTCCTTGTTGCGAGCAAGCATTTTTTGCAAGCCAGCCTTGTGCCTGGGTCGTGCCTTTTTTGACCTTGTTGTGAGCTGCTGAGATTGTGGATTGGGCAAAGGTGGGGCAGGAGGGTGAAGATGTGAGGAAGGAACTGGAGGATCGGGAAGGAGATGTTGATCCGTGCTGTGTGCATGAGGCGTCATTGTCACCGTCACGGCTGGGTCAGGGATGGAAGGCGGTGATGGTGTCGTGACATTGCCACCGAGAATCCGGGAATGGTGGTTAAGGAGTGTGTTATTATTGGTGTGTCCGCATGTTACACAAGTTTGTCTGAGACAAAGGACGACCGGAGTGCCCGGGGTGGGGTGTCGCTTGTTTTTGCGGTTTGTAGAGGAGCGGAGGATGCGAGAGTGAGATGTGCCTGGGTGGAAAAGGTGACCGCATTTTGAGCACCTTTGTGAGGGGCCAAGGGGGATGTTATTATATTTTACGTAGTGATAGGCGGCGAGGGATGGGGAGACGGAAGCGATGATGGCCACGAGCGGGAGAGGATCCATTTACAGTGTATCCATGGTCCTTTTCATTTCCGTGGTCCTTTTCCTAAACATAATTTTTGGCCTCAAT
>QLOT01020910.1:0-16700 GCA_003313875.1 Russula aff. compacta | reverse complement strand
CTTGCCAGGGCTAGTCGAGTGTTCAGCACCACATTGAAAATTTCCATTGGGGTTGCAACCAAACTGTATGTGAAATAGAGGTATGCATACATATTTTACTCTGGAATTCATTATTTTGTTTTTAAAAAGTTGCAAGCCAAAGTTGACGCAAATAGAAGGCGAATGGATACATACAGCCTTTTTTTTTCAATTCTCTACTATTTTCAAAACAGCTGTAAGGGCATTTAAGTGTGGCTAAGCCCACATGATGTTTGCTGATGCATCTGAACCATGGCTCTTACATAAGGGGTTCCTTCATTCGGTTAACCCTTATTACCGGATCGCCACGCCGCCCATAGATACGCGCTTATCCTTTGCAATCATCCTTCACTTCATCAATCCTTGGCTGGAGGCCGCAATCGCTATCCCTCCTTTAGCTTTAGGCTACTTCTACACACCGGACCAGGTTCAATTTGGTTTGATTTGTGTTACTGTAGGAGTAGGCAGGCACATTAAACGGTGGTATCTGGTGCTGATTTGTCACATTGGCAGTCGGCAAAGCAAAAGGTAAACAGGTGTTATGAATCTCCCTGGCGCAATGAACTGGATAGGAATGGCAATTGCTTGCTGTCCGCCGCGCCGCCACCTCCCACAAGCTACCTTGCAGAATCAAAGCAGTACATACCGACGCCATGCTCATTTGGGTTTGGGGCTGCCTGAAGACGAGTGCCGTTTGTCCATACTTCGGTCGCGAGCGCACGAGCATTGGTACGACTGCGATGTGACAGCGAACTGGCAAGCGACTATTTGGGCAGAGACGATCTCCTCATGAGGTGAAAATCTAATAAACCTTATCTGTATATACACCAAAGCCCCTACTATGGACATCAAGGATCGCCAAGAGCAATGAAGGTGAAAGCTATGCAAAGCGATGCAACTATCCGAGTACCAAGAGAGAGTATCGCACCACTGAAGACAACAAGGCTGCTACACTAGCAGAGGCGATATGGAGACCGAACTGCAATTGCGCAACGTGCATTTTGAGTCTGACGGGCGAGAAGCTGATTCATCTACTAGTAGCTCGAGTGCTGGTGCTGAGAGAAGGAAACACCAGGAAGTTGAGAGTAACAAACGGTGCAAGCGCCGAATGTGAGGGCGTACCAGGACGTTGAGAAACCGTAACAATTACGGGGATGTCAGCAAGGGACTCGGAAACGCGGTGCGCATGCAGAGGTCGACCTCACTGGGACCTACCGTGGAGAGTGGAGATGAGCTGTCGCGGGTAATAATGGGAAAGTGAATGGGGATTGTGCGAATGGGGATTGTGCGTTTTGCGCCACAGTCAGTGCGTCTCGCATGCTGCCGAGCGGGCTCTGAATATTTGAATGCGCATGGTCATCCCATGTCATTTATTCGTCATACGCGTCATTCATGGCTCTCGCGTACCTGCTGCGCTTCAAAGCTTCAACACCTGTACAGTATGTCATCCGTTTCTTTTCAGCCACTACAACTGTAGTTTTTGACTGTCTTGTCAGTGGACCATGGGAAATGAAGTTGAAGAAAGTTGATCACTCAGGACTATACATTTATTGATCCTCTACTCCGAGTCGAGCCCGTGAAGATCCAGGACTAGCTGCAAGCAGGGCGCAGATTCTTCACCATTGCAAATACCACCCCATCGCTGTGCTATTCTATATCAGGGCCCAGGGCTCAGGAGCCTCGCTGCTGTTACAATTGTCTTCACCCTTTTCTGAATGATACCATAGAGAGGCGCTGGCCTCGACCAGGCCATTGTCAAGAATCTATCGTCAGCTGTGTTCCAGCCACATAAGGTTCTTCTAATCGATTGAATGCCTACAGGAACAGGAACAAGAGTGGGGATTAGGTGGAAGAAAGCATCAAAAATTATAAGACTGACATACTGTACATTGGATACAGGTCCAATGTACAGTCGCGGTCACGCGGCGGGTTCTGTCACCTGCATATGACAATCCAGTTTACTGGGTGGGAGACACCTGACTTAACCAAGCTGGGCTTGCGTAAACTCCGGTGTGTTCAGTGGTTTTTGGTCAGGCGCTTATCCATAAGGCGACGATACGGAGCTTGGATCGACGCGGAGGACTATCCTGTGGACATCAAATAGTGATCGAAATTTCGTTAGACAGACACCAACGACACGGAGTTTCTTACTCTTAACTACCCTCCACGTGGCAGCCCCATTGCAGATGAGCCTGCTTGCTCCGACATTGCTCCGGCCACATACGCCTGTGTGACTTGTGGGCCTTCTCACATCACCTTCCGATGATATGCATGTCGGCTATCGCTGTCGGAGTGCAAGGAATCCGAACTGGCTCTGAGTTATGCATGGTTGCGCGCGATCGTCCAATCCCCTTCGCCCACATGCACTCCTTCATTGAGCAATCCCCGCCAGCCGATGTCGTAGTACTATCTGTCAACATCCGCTTCCACTCGCGTAGAGCTTCGATTACTGTGGGCCAGGCTGGATTGTTGGACGACAACACAGGGTGTGATATGGGGCACATGTAGGCAACTTCTTCACGTTAGAGCTCTCGCCAAGTAAGATACTCTGCACGTACAGTATATCGGTCATTTGTTACCGTGTCACCTTATTTCATGGTACCGAACTTCATTTGTTCTGCATCTAGGTCCAATATTTACCATTTACGTAATTTACGTGTGTCGTCCGCCATAACGATCAGATCACTATCAGATCATTTCGAAGGGGGCGTCCACCGCATCTATTTATTCCACTAATTACTGCCGTAAGTCTCCATCCCCCTCTGGCCCCTTTCTGCTCTCCACAACCTCTTCTTTGTACGGTTCATTAGTCCTTTTTTGTTCCGTAGCCGTACAGCTGCCAAGTGTGCCCTCACATCGTGCCTTTGGGTAACCCCCACATGATGACACCAACGCTCCGCTGCTCGGGGATTCGCATCGCTGTAATTTGTAAGGCTCATAGGAACGGCACTCCAACGAGTTACCTTTTGATGAATTTGCTTCTCCTGTCATAATCCCGCCCTGCCAGTAGACGACAGATACTATCAACTGGGTGATTGTTGATGCAAACTCTACGACACCCCCATAACGCTGAATTCATGCGGATCTGGGAAAGTGGATGCGGATCCCTAACAGTGAGAATTGATTGGGTAGTGACGACGCGACGAGGGCAGAACTGCGACTCAGATGCGTGGTAAGCATGCACTGATACGCGAGGCTGTAAACCAGACTTGGGACATTAATATGCTCATCTTTCCAGTCAACAAAACGCCCAACTAAACGCCTAAGAGGCTAGATGATGGGTTTCCCCGCCGTCGGACCTGGAAATTACGTGAGCCTCACAGACGGCACGTTAGATTCGCTCCGCTCGTGCTCGTGCAAGAAGTCCCATCTAGCGGTATCACCCAGTGGGACGTACACCTACATGGCCTTCAAGACCGGGACTTCGAGCACACTGGCGGTGATGAGAGGTGAGTTGGGGTGTCCTAGGTCGGACTTTCCACGAGTTCGTAACAGCAAGACGGCGAAAGAAAATATGCGACATCCCAGATTGGCATCTCCGAGTCGCGTACCACCCAGGGAATCATCATCCCTCGTCTTGCGCTGATGATCAGATTGGATATGGATGTAGATGAGCTCGATAATACCCTAATCACGAAGGGGTGTGGTGCCCTGGAGTCGGAGGGATTTAGTACCGATGCACCAGATTTTCTTGATCGCGGCTGGGCATGTTGTGCCCGTACAGTAGCTTTCCGCCACAGGTACAGTCCAGGGTTGCACCTGAAAACGGGGATCTCGCTCTGTGGTGTCGGTAAAGGGTTCCTTTCGTGTCACGCGGTTGTCGGTAAAGTTCTGGGGTTGGTTCGCTGATGGAGAGAGTGAACATCGAATTCTTAACATCAACATCGCGACATTGTTTGAGCCTGGAAATGGCGTGACGCGATTTGCGCCGCACACACGTGCCCACACACGTGATAGGACAGGTCCTTTTCGTTCGCCGCCTGTTTACATCTGGTTATATCACTTGGGCTTTTATAAACCGCCGAAATGTGCCTGGGATCGCCAGCAATTGGATCATGGCGACATTGGGGCTGGGGCTGTCAGAATTTAACCACATTCGTTGTCCACGGTTCTAGAAAGTTCCTGCATCTTACAGACCCCCCCCATTTCCCTGAGGGCGATACAGTACCCAGACAATGGAGCTGATTCCCAAAAATCGGAATTTGAAGCCAGCAACAGAGCGTCTCAAGTGGATGCTGTCACGATCAGGTAAACGAACCAAGGCTGAGGCTCACCTATGACGGCAATCCAACGCCAGTTAATTTCTTACCTCTACTCGGAGAACAACAAGGACCACTTTTGAAATCCCCCCTTGGCGCCATACCGCGTCATACCGGCGCAAATGCTTGTGCGATGCGCGTGTACCAGGACCAATACTAAAAATGTATACGGGAAAGGTATGTACCTGCCACCGTGTCGTACCTTCACCCCTTACCGCCCTCTTAGATCGTGCAGAAATTATATTTTGATGCCCGAATTCAGTCACGATGAGGGGGAAATAGGAGATTTCCTAAACCCGGCGTACCCTCTTGGGATGTTCGAACAATTGCAGGAACTGAAGACCCGCACCCTACCCTGCGCCGGTTCCTTGATGCGGAGTGCATGTGGAGATTGAGCATGAAATCGATGGGGTGTGTAACTGATTTTGACCAGGCTCCGTTGTTTGGCTCACAAATACATTCTGAAGATAAAAAGGGGGGGAGGGCCAGCGAGAGTTCCTCATCGTGTAGCACGCTCTTACACTCGCAAAGCAGTCAATATGTCCAGTACTGAAGTCAGCGTTGCTGGTGGGTATCGAGCAATCTAGCTTGAGTTGCAACCCCTGACAAGCTTGGCCATGCAGGTCTCCCGGAGTTCGTCGGTCGTCACCACAATGAGCACGTAGATGAGAAAACCGGCCAAGTCATCCACGTCTTCGCCATTGCCGGTCCTCCCGTCTTCACCGATTCTTCTGCAGCCGCCGGTGAGTGGGACTTCAACCTTCAGTTCAACTTCTTGGGAGTCACCTTCAAGGTCGGTTTTCTACGTAACTACCGAACTAAATGACCGCTGATTATCTCCGGATCTCATTATCAGTTTCACGGTTCCGTTAATCTTGGCACACTGTCGATTAGCGCAACGTTTGCTGTCCACCTTCCGTTCATTGGAGACGTCACGCTTGCGTCGGTGAATGGAAACCTACATAGCGGCGTCTCTATTACTTTCGGCGTCAGTGGTGTCGCCAGTGGAAAAGCGAGGTTCTACCTCAAAGGTAAAGACCTCTGGGTAGACCTGTCTGCCACGGTATTTGGGCACAGCTCGACCATCTCCCTCAGGCTCATTACACTCCCGTGCGTCCTTCCACTCTTGGTAAGACTTTGGGTTCTGTTGCTGAGCTGTCCGTATTATCTATCAGGATCTGAACGGGACGCAATGTTCAAGACCGCCGTCCCCGATTGCACGGTTTCAATGTGCTGTCTTCGGTCAAATATGCCGTGGTGTTTCTCAATTATCAAAAAGAAAAAGAAAGGGTTATCTTGTGGTTTGAAGTTGTTCGTGGAGTTTATGTAAGACTGACAATTGACACTGTCCAGACTCGTCTGTCTAGTATATGTTGTCGGTGGTCATGAAATGGAAAAGGTTGTTTGTAGTCGGTCGCACGTGCCACAGTTATGTTGAATGTTGTCATGACTACGCGCACTGCATGCAAACCAGGGTTTTTGACTGAAAAAACTTATGAAAAATCTGTGAAAGTGCTAAAGAATTATTTAGAGACTGTTTATGTGAAAACCTTTAAAAGAAGAGTTTCGGTATTGTTACAATAAAAAAAGTCTGAAAAAAAAGTCTAAGTTTCCCCGGCCCGGTACTGTATTACTTGTGGGACGAAAGACGGGCGGGTACCAGTTCTTCCCACCCAACAGGAAATATCGTAAAAATACTAATAAACTCTTTTTTTAAGTTTTTCACATAAATAGTCTCTAAATGATTCTTTAACACTTCCACAGAAGTTTTTTTGGTTAACAAACCCTGGTTTGCATGCAGTGATATACATCCCCCCGTAGCGCGCCCTAATCCCTGCAGGTGCGTTCGCAGAGAGGGAGACATTTGAGGTCGAGTGCTGTACGTATGACGGCACGTAGCTCGGTTCAACGTCGAGTTCTGGGCGAAGTCGAAGAGAAAAGAGGAGCTTATGAAGGCACACAGAATCCTGAGTCTAACCCTCGGGGTATAGGGAAGTTATATTCGCAGCGGGGAATATAATGGACGTACATACGCGGAAGGGCGCGCCGACAAGCACGAGAGGTCGTTCATAACCGAACAGAGCGAGTACAAGGGAGGAGGGACGCCAAGGGGGAGGTGACGATAACACGAGGTAGAGCTAAACAAAATAAAAACTGGTCATTGCTGATCGCAGGCGGGGGCTAAAGAGTGTCCGTGGATGGAGTCGATCCTCGAAAGGCGTAGGGAGAGGCCGCGTCATGTTGGGCGTAGGATCCTAAAGAGGTTATCGAAATAAAAGGCTAAGAGAAGAAAGAATAAGACGCCGTATAACAAAAAAGATTCATGTCTAGAACGAATCGGGCGCGTTGACAAATTGAGGATGGACTTGAATGGGTGAAGCACTCGGGATGACGTCGATGAGCGATCCGATGTAACTGTTCCGCTCCGTTCCGATGCTAACGTTTGCTGCCCGTTTCGAGCGCAATTTGGGACGGCCATCTCTCACCTGCCATCGACTTTTATCGATAGTCAATCTATCAAAGCGCTATCCCGGATGGGATGGTCAGCGACTCCTGCCTAGTATGGTCTCCAGGTGGTGGACGGCGGGACAGTCAGCAGGGTCATTTAATTAGCCACCAAGATCCTTATATTAGGAACACAGGTAGTGGTTTTCCTCAGCGTCAGTCAGGTATTGCATAAGCCTTGCCGCTGTACAGTATAGCCACCCAACGGCTTGTTACAGGTCACATGGTCCACTTGTACAACAAAGTCTATGCAGCCGAGACCATCAAGCTCAACCTACACGTACATTCCAAGATTGATGATATGAGATATTGAGACATCGAGGACACTAGCGGAGAACCAGAACTCTAGGAGTCTGACTATACTTTGACTTCTCAACAGAACAGCGAGGTGACAGCAAAAGTCAAGGAATGCAGAGGTGTGTCGTACGAGTGACGGCTTTCTCCACCTCTACAACATGGTTGTCCCGGTAAAATGTTCACCCGGAAAGAGTGGTTGAAGCCCCCTGGTCACATTTCAACGGAATGCTTGAGCCAAGAACTAGATTTGGACTTGCCAAGTCCTAGGCCAGTAGTTTGTACCTGTCGTGGATTTTGACCAATGGAAGAATGGAACAGTCCTAAATCGCGACGGAAAACGGAGATCTCGCTCTCTAGGCCAATGGGGGCTTGCTTTTATGCCACGCACTCTGGGAGAACTTCTGAGGCTGGCTTCTAATATTAGATCGCTCCAAGTCGTCCTTGCATGAATCAAGAATGTGGCGAGACACTGGCCGATTAGAAGCGCTCACACTAACTAAACATGTTACACGTGATGAAGCTCGATGAAGCGCTATGTGCATGTGATGAACCAACGCTGCTGTTTACTTGTGTTTATTTGGATGGTCCTGCTCAAGACCCCGAAATGCGCGTGAGATTTCAGCGAATTTCAGCGATGTTCGACTAGACCACGTCGCTCATTTGGCCTTGACCAGCACTCCGAATTCTAAAAAACACTTACGGTGGATCTTCCGTTCAATGTGTCAGGCGAGAATAGTAATATCTATGCGCGGGGATGAAACCAATTCTGGAAAGCGAAATTCGAAAGCCGCCAGGTGTCTTGATACATAGCATCACATCGATCAAGATCAAGTCATTGTCCAATCTTTCCGAGTTACTTGTAGCTTGTAACTCCACTTCATCGCACGTAATATTGTGCGGGTGGCTTTACCAACAACACATCTCAGTGGTGAGACCGTTACAACGTTCCCTTACTTCGATGCTCTTGTTCAAAAAGAAGGTCGTCACTTGCAACAAGGAAACTGCGTGGCTGCATCTGTTGGGCGGACTCTTGCTCTACATAAAGGAAGACAGGAATTATTCGGGAAAGTCACCCTTGGTGTCATACAGGGGTAAAAACCTTTTGTATGTTACGTGTCTACCAGGACTGCAAGTCTATAAACAAATCGGGAAGAGACGTTTCCTTGCATCATGTCGTTCTTCATTTATCTCACGGCCATGCAGAGTGCGCAGGTTGGATGCCTTTATGCCCAACTCAGTAACGATGAGTGGAAGTAGGGATCTCCTGGACCGGGCGTATCCTCTCTGGACCTTCAAATGGTTCTAATGAAGAACCGCATCCTTCCCTGAGCCGGTTCATTGACGTGGAGCTCCTGCGGAAACTTCACATGGATATGTATGTAAGTGATTGTACCCGGGCATCGTTTGTTTGGTTCACAAATACGTTCAGAGGATAAATACGGGGTTGGGCCAGCGAGAGTCCCCCATCGTGTTCACATTCTTCCACTCGCAAAGTAGTCAAACATGTCCAACACTCAAGTCAGTCTCGTTGGTAGGAATTGAACCACCCAGCTTCAGTTGCAACCCATGACGAGCTCGTCCACACAGATCTCCCGACTTTCCTTGAGGGTCACCACCATGCGGCCACGGACGCCAGGTCCAACCAAGTCGTACACGTCTTCGCCATTACCGGCCCGCCAGTCTACGGTAAGGCAGACAGCCGCTATGATTTCAACGTTGAATTTGCCTTCGCTGGAGTCACCTGGATCGTCAGTTTCTTTAAAATCACTATCGTGTCATATGACTGCTGATCCTTTTTGGGTCTTGTCGCTAGCTCAGTGGTTACATTGACCTGGCCTCGCTTAAGATTAGCGCAGGGCTCTCCGTCAGGATTCCGATCGTTGGAACTTATCAATTGGCCCAAGTGAAGGGAAATCTAAATGATGGTGTCTCCGTGGAATTCGGTGTCAGCGGCATTCTCAGTGGAGAGGCAACATTTTTCATCAGGGATTCATGGCTCGTCTTGGACCTGTCCGCGACCGTATTCGGGTCCACCTACGGGCCTATCAGCATTTCCCTCTGCCCTCTCCCGTGCGTTCTTTTTTTTCATGACTTATATATTCGGTGGCTGAGTTATTCTTGTATTCTACCAGGATCTGAAAGAGGACATCTATAAGATGAAGACTGCCGTCTCCAAGGACATGCTCCTCAATGTGCTTTTGCAGTCAAACGTGTCATGTGTTTCTCAAATTTCAACTATCAAAACAAAAAAAAAAGAACGTGCTATCTTGTCGTGCTGGTTTTATGTGTAGTTGATGCAAGACTTAGACGACACACACTATGCAGACCGTCAGTATAGTATACGTTGTCTATGGTCATTGAATGAAAAGGTTGTTTGTCGTGTTTATTAGACCTGGCATGAGGAAACCCTCATCTGCATGAGTAAGTGGTACTCCTAGTAATCACAAGCATCCGTGACACATCACAGACTCCGAGTCTGACAAGTTGCTTTCTCTTGGGCCCAATTTTGACTATCATTGACATAATAATGCGGTTTTTGGGCTTGGGAGCTTGGAGATGATTTTCCAGGGTACACCGCGGCCAGGGCACTTTCAACTGGTCATTTCACAGAACTTCTCGGACATTCATTGTGTACAGTTATTCAAGTTAAAAGCGCTATATCGGGGAGGATAGGTGACGTCGAGTCTGGTGGGGGTTGTTTTTTTCTTCGATTCCAATACCGTGCGTCTCTGGGTACAAAACTTCACGTAGCACTTCCTTTACAATATATTCTACAGTATGCTTGTTCTGCAAATTCTACTGTGAAACTCCGCCTTTGAACTTGGTCAACGTCGTGTAGTGCGAGGTGAGTACTTGATCGAATGAACGTGTGCTAGTCTGATTAAGTAGCACACAATTAAGTTTCTATATCGGGTAAACCGAGCGCCACGCTTGCCGGAAGGGCAACACTACCGCGTGACACATCCGAAAAGGCCTAATCTTAAGGGTTCCTACATTTCTATCAGCTCCATAATTCCAATTCCTTCTAAATTGTTGGTATAAAAAGATCTCCCTCCGACATGTACATAACTTGAAATTTATCTTCAATCGCCTCAGCGCGCTCTACACTGACTCGGGCACGAGTGCACTCACATCCCGCCCCTAGACTCCACATTCACGCTAGTAGCCAAGGACATTCCGTTATGGGGGCAATACGCACGGGATAATCTGTGCTATCCTCCCCTTTGACTTCTCTATAGTCTATAGCTATATGATTTAAGGCCTCGTTGCCCTCGCTCGACCTTTGATTTCATTCTTCATTTGTTCGGGCATTGGCCGTGAAGGGCTTCCACCACCCTAATCTCCATTCCATTCAGTTTTTTCAGTTCTAAAAACCGCTCGAGCACGTGCACTCCCAAGCTCACTGATTTTTGCCTGGGCCGTTCGACGCAGACTATTGTTGCGGTACCAGTAGTGATGTGCATGGCCCGGCCTGAGCCGGTGAGCCGGGCCAAGCCGGG
Organism: Russula aff. compacta; assembly: GCA_003313875.1. Lineage (NCBI taxonomy): Eukaryota > Fungi > Basidiomycota > Agaricomycetes > Russulales > Russulaceae > Russula > Russula aff. compacta. The sequence goes on along the minus strand of QLOT01020910.1, from coordinate 6,121 downwards.
CCCAAATAGGCCGAGCCAAGCCGGGCCAACGTAACGGCTTCATGAGGGCTTTGGCCCGGCCTGGCATCCCGAAAAGCCAAGGCCGGGCCGTCAGGCCGCGGCTTTTGGAGGAATGTTTGGTAATCACTGCAGATCGAACTTTGATTGTTGTCGCATATTCCCTGTTTCATCCGCCAAATGATATGCCATCGCCCCTGTTTCTGGCACCTCATTTGCCTATCTATACTCCCTCAAGCCTTCGTTTTTGCTCAAGTAAAAGTACAATGTAACTCTTTGTGGCAGATCCTTTGACTATTTATGATGACGCTGCCCAACGCTGGTGGGCCCTTTATTGCCTCGACTTGCGGTCACTTGCCCGATCAATTTTCTACGCCTATACTGTATCTCAAATGTGCTCTCTCGAAACAATCAAGCAACTCATCAAGGAGGTCAGTTCTCTCTCAGGCTCTTTGTCAGATGCGGTACGCAAAGGAACGAAAGAGGACAAAATCTGGTCTGTTATGAACACTAGCAAACGTGATACCCCGCATGAGACTTTCAACTGCCGATTTGATGCATTGTTCGGGGAGGATTGTCGTGATTCTGGTGGCCGCCTATACAGTGTCTGCCAGGGCAAGCTTGGAATGGGTCTTGTGGTATCTTATCTTTCAAAAATCGACTGGACTGATTTTCCCCTGGATCTTGTTGAGCTCAAATTGCAACGTCTCATAGCAGAGTTGAAACACCTTCAGTGCGTCCTTTACATGATCACCTGCCATCCATATAGATTGATTATTAGACGAGTGGATGTACCTCGCCCAGCACGAACCATCAATCTCTCGGCAAAGCTCAAGGATACTGCCAACACCGAGACCCCTGAACTTTCCTTCCAGCGCAAAGCCATCCAGGAATTCCACTTACGACAGGCTGACAAGAAGGACACCCCTACTCCTTCAACAGTCAGTGCTGAGCCAAAGGCACCCTCAGCTGGTGCAGTGTCGACACTAGGGGGACGCCAGCGTAGCATATCTCCCATTGCCGACAATGACAGCGATTGTGAAGATGAAAGTGTTGAACGGCCAGTACCATGTATGTTATCTTTGTGTCCTGAGTTTACTTTTTAACTTCTGCTTATTTTTTACAGCCAAAAAACGGTGTGCTGCCGCAACCATGCCAGTGAAGCACAGGCGAGTGATGTCAGTTGCAGGTGACAATCCTGACATGACAGACGCTGACGTCGGTGAGGGAGTTGTACATCGCAAAGGTATGGTTTTTCTGATTCGTGATATGTTTCTCAACTCAACTGATTACTTTCCCGTTGGACATGTTCCTCGGGTGTAGATACCCTTGGAAATCCACGTGCCATCGATGCTGATGGGTTGCTAGTGGATGTGGAAGTCCAACACGTCCACGACAATCTACCTAGACGTGAAGATAGGCGGCGAGATATAGATCACTTCTTTGGCACCGCTGTTGTCAAAGAAGTGAACGGGAAGTCCAAAAATATTGTATATGCAAAATATGCTCGTGAGTCCTTGCGTTGATGTGTTGTAGCCTATACTAACATGGGATTCACCAACTCCAGGGGAAATAAAAGTATTGTTGATGAAGTCATGACTTTGCAACGCCATCTTGAGGCATGTCACCGCCAAGGGTTGGACAGCAACAAAAGACTATAGCTAAGTCTCTACTGTGACTTAGAAGACAGATAGAGCAGTATGGGTTCCCGCTTGCAGTGCTGCAACACTGTAGCCACCCTTTAGAGTAGAGAGTAGATGGAGAGTAAAGTCACTGTGATTGACAGGAGACTCAACTTGCCAGTACAAGGTAGCTACGAGTCTCTACTTATAGAGGAGAGGGATCCTAGGATCCAAAGGGGTAACTGTACTCGATATAGTAGGGAGAAAGGAAGACACAAACTGGGAACAAGGGGAACATCAGAAGGAGAACAATAGCTGCATCAAAAAGGGGTTAACAAAGGGTCACAAGGACCCGAGAGAGCATATGATCCTCGGAGAGCAATGAGGATCGCTTAGGAATGGGGTGCAGTCTAAAAATATAGTACAGTGCCTCAGGCGCACACACAAGCAAACAGTCCAATCAGACTCCTGGCCGGTTCCACAACTTACAGGAGCGCAAGCAGTTGAATGCTTACCCCAGGCCGGTTACAAGGCATGTCATGCGGTATGTGGGTAGTGATACCTTTTTCTTGATTTCTGAATCGCTTCGTGCCCCCCTCCTCTCCCCCTCAATTAGGGAAAGTATCACAGCTGGGCAAAGGGCGCCAACTTCATGTCAAAGCTTCCTGGGGACATCAAAAAGCAGAAGGCAGCTGTAGAAGAGGCAACACGTACCTTGGATCGCGATCTTAGAGAGAAGAAGATTTGCAAGCCGAACGTCCCATACTCTGATAAGCTCTTCCGTCGAGCTGCAGTGGAATGGCTGGTGGCTACAGATCAGGTAAGGATATGTCCTTACATCTAAATATTACGATCCGTTATCTTTCTTTACAGCCTATCCAAGCCCTCGAACACCCCAAGTTCAAGGAGATGATCAATGTCGCTTCTCATGCAACAACTGGTGCAAAAATTCCTGGGCGGAAGGCAAGCCATGCTGAAATAATGCGTATATTTAAGGACTCTATTATAAAACTGAAAGTCAAACTTGATGTGCATCGTGTTTCATCATTTCATCATTCTTTTCTCATTATTTTGCAGGGTCGTACTGTTCAAGGTGAAGTTAGCTTAACATGCGATGCATGGCAGGCAAGCAACACCGATGGCTATTTTGCGGTTACAGCACACTGGATCGAAGAGCCAATGGCTGGGAAATGGGAGCTCAAGAGTGCTCTCATTGGTTCACACAACTGAACCATGCACACAATGGTGAACGGCTTGGTCAGGCATTGTTCAAGGTCATCAAACGAGTGGGAATTGAGCATAAGGTAAGTTGTCAACGCTTTTTCTAGAATCATCCACCGTCCTTATCTTGCACCGCAAAGGTTGGCCACGTCACCTGCGATAACGCGAGCAACAATTCAACCATGCTGAAGGAATTTTCAGCACGACTAAAGGCTGCCACAGGCCAGACGTATAACTGGAAGAAGATGAAAATAAAGTATGTTGGTCTACATTGTTACCAATCTCACTTTCTTACAAATAACAGTTGTCTTGCCCATGTAATCAACCTGGCGACACAGGTGCTTATTTCAACGTATAGCAAGTCACCACATTTCAATCCAACGCAGCCCGATGCACATGTACCAACTTCCCGTGATGAGGTGGGGCTGATAAGGGCAATCGTAGTCAAGGTATGTATGGATCTATGCTTACTTCAAAGAAGAGAGGCATTATTTACCGCTAATTAGGAACGCTCCTCATCCAAGCGTAAAGAAATGTGGAGAACCATCCAGATAAAGGCTAATCATAGGCATGCGGTTCAACTCATACTCGACATGAAGGTGCGGTGGTCATCAACGTATTTGATGCTCGATCATGCCAAAAGGAAAAAAGATGTGCGTAACAAGTTAAATTTATTCCTTTTTATTCAATGTTTGGTTTGTTTTCAGTGCATTGATTCTTTTGTTGACGAGCTTCGATGGGAAGAACATGACTCAGCCAAGCGTGATAAGATACGTGAGTTAAAGCTGACAAGTGAGGAGTGGGCACAGGTAAATATCTTCCTTGGTTTGCTCAGCGTATGTCTAGCTTTTTCCATGTAAACGATGCCTGACAGTTGCCTGACATGCTTCAGCACGCGGATAATGCTCAATATGTGTTTTCATCCGACAAGGTCCCGACGCTTCATCATGCGATACCAGCACTTGAGGCCCTTTACAAGGCATGGTCCAGTCGGGCAGTCCGTCCGAAATATCACCCATTTGCCCCTGCCCTCCATGCCGCATGTGGAAAGGTGGATGAATATTATGAGAAGACCACCGAGTCTCCTGCGTACATCCTGTCAATGAGTATGCAGTGATTTCTCATGTACCATTTATGTTACTAATATACATCTAGTTCTCAATCCAACAGAGAAAATGAGTTATTTCAAGAAGCACTGGCCAGCGGATCTCCAGGAAGACGTCCAGAAATGTATTGAGGAGAAGGTATGCTTGACTTTCGTCTTATCGTTCCAGGAGCTAACAGTTTCTAGTTCAAAGAAAGGTGGCTACAACGGAATAGTAGTGTCAACACAATGCAATTGGCACCATCAACTAAGGGCAAAGGGCTTCATGCTCTACTCCGTGAACTTAGCGATGATGAAGAAGACACCGCAGTGGATGCAGGCGTGGATATACCTGATGATCCTCAACGGCCATGGCTCCATGATTATCGAGCTTATATGGATGTCCCTGAGCAAGTGCCAGAAGGCTGGACGGTGATCCAGTGGTGGGGCGTACACCTTTCAGTCTGTATATCTGCGGACAGATATAACCATCTCACAAAATCTTATAGTGCAATTCACAACGCTATCACCCAGCATGGGGGTCCCTTGCACGCGACTATCTGGCAGTTATGTCATCATCAGTCTCCAGTGAGCGTGCCTTTTCAAAGGGAGGAATCACGATATCAAAGCGCCGCAACCGTCTCAAGGGTGACATTGTGGAGGCTCTCCAGTGTGTCAAATGTGGGATCCAGCGTGACCTACTTTTTCCGGAGCCTGCACCATCATCAAGTCTGGAAGCTGAGGAACATGATGAAGAGCCAGCTGGAGGGGATGTGGGAGACGCTGAGGAGTCAGACGCTAAGGAGTCCGACTATGGTGAACTACTAATTGAGGACGAAGACGAGGAGGAGACTATGGACTGGTCTGAGTAGTGTGGTAGCGACCATGGCTGGTTGTTTTATTTTTTTTTTAAATCCAAAGTGTTATATCCCGCAGCATAGGCTGCTACCCCCTTCGACAAGGAGGGGGTGGCAGAGCTTCTGGCTGACACCTCCAACTGCTCCGCTCCTGGCGCGTCTGGCCACTACTCTGGCCAAGTCATCTCCCAACTCAGAGACGGATGGCTGCCAACTTCAGCAACCCCCACGCCTGGGCCCACCCCCCGCGCGCACCAAGGAGAAAACGACCCCCAAGGCGCTACCGAAATGAGCCACCCCTGACAGGCTCCGCAAGCCTTCCCCGAGCACCCCGGCCGACGTCCCCACTGGACGAAACGTGCCACCCCCGACAGGCCTACCCCCCGCGCGCGCCAAGGAGAAAATTACCCCCAAGGCGCTAGCGAAACGTGCTGCCCCCGACAGGCTCCGCATCAAGCCTTTCCCGAGAGCACCCCGGCCAATGCCTCCCACTGGACTCCGCGATCACATCACCAGGATAGATGCGGAAACCGGTGCCCTACGCCCCGCCCTCAAACTGTTGAGTGACTTCCTCAATGCCCCCACCCGCTGCCACTGTGCGCCTGATCACCAGGTGCGAGGAACCCAAAGTGCTGCCTCAACTTCGGGCGCCATCCTCGCCATCCCCAGCAACATTTCGTGGTTGAGTACGCAGCCACCATAGACTCCCTCCTCTCCACCTACTGTTTGCGCTGCCATATGCGGAACAAAGTAACGTCTTTGATCTGTGATTCAGGTGTACGCTTAAGCTTTGTGATCGTTGCTCGTAAATGATTGACTTATATAGGGGTTCAAAACTTAGCCACACACACTACGGAGTGCTACTAGTACAGCATATAGCCCACCTCTCCAGCCAAATGCTACGACCGAGGGAGCTAATGGCCACTTGCTGGTTAGCAGCCGCCGCGAGGTTTCATGAAACCTCACTCGCTTCCACCAGTAGCATTGGCACCAGCAGCACCATCGCCCCCATTCCCTCCCTCACACCCTCACGCCTGTACCACAGGCCCTCGAGTGGGGCACGCTGATGCACTCAGCCCAAAACTGGAGCAGTACGCAAGGGTGCGTGCATTCTTTCAGTCTACCGCTCTCCATTTCACTTACAATTTTCTTACAATCTTTCTGGGTGGTGTACGCAAGGGTTTAGGCGCACATTTATGCCCCACGCATGTGCTGCAGGCCGTCGACCGAGGCTCGCTGATGCACACCTCGGCCCTAGAACCGGATCGTGTACACGAGGGTGCGTGCGCGCATTTATACCTTCTCACTCGCTGCCAGCAGCAGCAGCCATACCAAAAGCC
>QLOT01020880.1:0-38881 GCA_003313875.1 Russula aff. compacta | reverse complement strand
CTGAAGTCTGAGCAGTATGTTACCAACCCCAGGCCTAGACTGCTCTACCAGTCCTGGGGGTCAAACGCACTCCCTCAGTGGTCAATGGCAGTTCTCTTCCCCTCCTGGGTGCCGCCCTGTGACAAAGGCACTCAAAAGTGTTCAGTGAAGAGGAGTCCCAGAGACTCCCTCAATACACAGTCTGGGATCATGCCATTGAGCTGCTGCCAGGAGCACCAGCATCACTGCCAGGACAACTATTACCCCTCACGCAGCTAGAAAAGGAAGAGGTTCACAAATTCATCAAGGATCACCTAAAGAGAGGAACTATCCGCATCTCCAAGTCCTCCTATGCAGCTAATTTCTTCTTTATAAAGAAGAAGGATGGCAAGTTAATACCAGTACAAGACTACAGGCCCCTCAATAAGTGGACAAAGAGGAACAGGAACGTTTCACCACTGATCCCTCAAGTAATAGACTGACTCAGTGGATGTACCCTCTTCACTAAGTTCATTGTGCGCTGGGGGTACAACAACATCTGAATTAAAGAAGGGGATGAATGGAAAGCAGCATTCCTCACTCAAGAAGGCCTCTTTGAGCCCACAGTCATGTTCTTTGGTCTAACCAATTCTCCAGCAACATTCCAAATGATTATGAACACAATCTTCAGACCAGAAGTAGGGGAGGGATGGGCTCTCAGTGTACATGGATGACCTGGCAATACATACAGCAAAACTCCCCCATGAAACCAAGGAACAGCATAAACAAAGGCACAGGCAGTATGTGCATAGAATCCTAGACAAATTAGCATTACACAATCTATACCTAAAACAGGAAAAGTGTGAATTCAAAAAGGACAAGATCGAATACCTTGGAGTCAATGTAGGAAAGGGAAGACTCCAGATGAATGCACAAAAACTACAAGGAGTAGCGGACTGGCCACAACCCAAGAAGCCAAAGGATGTACAAAGTTTCCTGGGCTTCACAGGATACTATTGATACTTCATACCCAACTACTCAAAGATAGCCAGACCCCTCCTCAATCTCACGAAGAAAACTACGCCCTGGCACTGGGAGGAACCCCAACACAAAGCATTTGAAACCCTAAAAACATTTATGTGCAAAAGCCTGGTGCTCAAACAACCCAACTTTGACAAGCAGCTTATACTGCAAGTGGATGCTTCAGCATATGGCCTGGGGGCCATACTCTCGCAGGAGGGAGAACACACCACCCCAGCTCTAGCCAAACAACACAAACCTGTCCTCCATCCCATTGCCTACTACTCAGCTACCTTCACACCCACTGAATGAAATTACGACATCTACAAAAGGGAACTGCTGGCCATCATGAAGTCATTGGCACACTGGAGGCAATACCTGGGATGGACCAGAACACCGTTCATCATTCGCATGGACCACGCCAACCTTCAGTACTGGAAATCTCCAAAGAATCTAAATAGAAGAACAGCACACTGGCACGCAGACCTACAAGAGTATGACTTTACCCTAGAATACATCCCAGGGAAGACAAACACTGCAGCAGACGCACTCTCTAGACCACCAGGAGCGGACCTTGGAGAAGAAGATAACAAGGCAATCACCATCTTTCCCCTGGAATGAGTCAGCACAGCTAAAACAGGCCCCATAACTGTGCAAGGCCAAGTTATAGTCCCCAATGTGAAGGAAGTAAAGAGAGCAATCGTATCTCATGCCCATGACCATCCCACAGCAGGACACCCCAGCAGAGATGAAACCTTGAGAAAGGTCCAACTAACACACTGGTGGCCAGGGATGAAGACATGGATAGCAGAGTATGTCAGAGGATGCGCAACATGTCAACAGGCAAAAATCCTCACCCACAAGGAAAAGACTCCACTATTCCACATCCCCACATCAAAAGGAACAAAGCCCTTTCAGAGCGTGGCAATGGACCTTATCACCAGACTACCCTTGTGAAATGGCCTTGATGCCATATTGACCATTGTGGACCAGTGATGCTCACATGTGGCGATCTTTCTGCCATCTAACACTTCCATTACAGGGCCAGGTGTGGCCTGGCTATATCTGAAACACATCTACCCATGGTTTGGCCTCCCCAGTAGGATAATCAGCGATAGAGACCCCCGGTTTACATCACACTTTGGGAAAGCACTCACTAAGTGGTTAGGCATCCAGCAAAACCTATCCACAGCATCCACCCCCAGACCAACGGACTATCAGAGTAAAAGAATCAGTGGGTAGAGCAATACCTCAGGCTTGTAACAGCTGGACAACCCAAGGACTGGACTGAATGGCTCCCCATTGCCATGGCAGTCCACAACAACTGGAGAAATAGCACCACCAGGTTATCACCCAATCAAATCCTTTGGGGGTATGAGCTGCCATTACACCCAGCCAACAACAGCCCACAAGCAATGAAATGGTTGAAACAAGGGTACAAATGATGGAAGAGGCAAGGGAAAGGGCCATCAAAGCCATCAATCAGAAAGCACAGAAAGTTCCACTGGCCCAGTTCAAGCCTGGAGATCAAGTGTGGCTAGAGGTGACCCACCTCAAACTCCCCCATCAAGGGTCCAAGCTGAACCCCAAAAGATACAGGCCCTTTAAAGTGCTAAAAGGGGTATCCTCAGTTGCATAGCTCGTGGACATCCCTGCCTCATGGCAGATCTACAACATATTCCATGCCAGACTTCTAACCCCATATAGGGAGACTAGGGAACATGGACCAAACTACACTAGACCAGCCCTGGACCTTATGGGAGGAGAAGAACAATACGAGGTGGAGCAGATTAGGGACCATAGACTCCATGGGAGAAAGAAGGCCCTGCAATATTTGATAAAGTGGTGGGGCTACCCTGAAAGTGACAACACCTGGGAACCAGCTGACCAGGTGTTTGCACTGGATCTCCTTCAGGAGTATCACAAGCACCAGCCCTTGAACAGCATAAAAGGGAAGCAGAAACCCCTGGCTAAAACAGCAGCTACCACAGCTTCTACCACACGTCCTCCCCACACCATAGCCCTCACTTGCAAAAAATTAGCATGTCTGGCCCATCCACCATGTCCTCCCCACTCCCAGTCCCAGCACCCCGTCTCCCCAGAAGCCTTGAGCTGATGGAACTCACATATCCAGGAGAGGAGACTCCTGTACCAGAGACCACTGGAGCCGCCTCAGAGTCTTACACCACCCCCACCTTCACCATTGGCCCTGGCATTATCACCATTCCAGGGCCCCTCCATGACCTCGAGACTAACAATCACTGGGAGGGACCCCTCTCCCCTGCCACTGTATCAGCCGTCGTCAATGGCCATCACAACCTCACCCCTGCCCAACTATGAGCCCTCATCAAGGGGCTCACCACCACCATACAGCAGCGCAGCCTCAACAAGGAGAAGCAGCTCAGCATGCTCAGACGTCAGTGCAACAACATCAACAGGGAGCGGCTCCTCCTCAAGGAGCAGATCAAGGTTCTGGAGGAGCCCATCAAGTGTCCCAAGGGCTATCAGGAGAACGACGGCTGCCTCCTAGACTTCACTATCCCCACTGAGGATGGGGAGCAATTCGCCCACTTCATCAAGCAGCTTGATGATGGATGAGTGGCTGTGCTACCCACCTCAGTGAGGGGCGAGTCCAACGCATGCGTGGTTGAACTATATGTGTGCCAGGACTCTCGGGATAGGCCCCTTGAGCCCATTCCTCACTGGCTCTGGGCCTGACTCTGGGGCGACCATGTGGACTACTGGCTGCTTGAGGAGGCTCTCCTTGAGCTTGATGACTGGACCATCCATGCTGAGGTCCTCTGATACTGCCACCTCGACCAGGAGGGTGACTGGCTCCAGTGGGAGAGCAAGCAGGTGGAGGCAGATCTTAGGGCTGTTGTCCATGCCAAGTCCGCCTCAGAGGACCATCTCATTGCAGCACAGTTGGCTGACAAGGTCCACCACATCGGAGTCGACGAGTTCAAACCCCAGTTGGGGCGATGATCAGGGATGAAGAACAGATGAGGATGTCCCTTCTAGTGGAAGGGTGATGTAACTGGCCTGGGATAAGCATTCAACTGCTTGTGCTCCTGTAAGTTGTGGAACCAGCCAGGAGTCTGGATTAGACCATTTGTGATTGTGTGCACCTGAGGCACTGTACTATATTTTTGGCTTGCACCCCATTCCTGTGTGACCCTTATTGTTCTCTAGGATCATATGCTTCCTTGGGTCCCTATGACCCACTGTCAACTCCATTTAGATGCAGCCATTGTTCTCTTCTTGGTGTTTCCCTTGTTCCTGGTTTGCATCCTAGCTTCCCCCTACTATACTGAGTACTGTTCACCCCTTTGGGCATTGAGCCCTCATCTTTTATAAATAGGGACTCCTAGCTACCTTGTACTGGCAAGTTGAGTTCCTGTCAATCACAGTGACTTGCTCTCTACTTCTCATCTGCACTAAGGGGTGGCTACAGTGTTGCAGCACTGCAAGTGGGAACCCAGTTCATCTCTATTAGTCTTCTAGGACACTACAGAGTCCTAGCTACAGTCTATTGTTGCTGTCAGACCCTTGGCGGTGACACTAGGACTCTGTAGTGTCCTAGAAGACTAATAGAGATAGACTGTCACCGCCAAGGGTTTGACAGTAACAATAGACTGTAGCTAGGACTCTGTAGTGTCTTAGAAGACAAATAGAGATGAACTGGGTTCCCACTTGCAGTGCTGCAACACTGTAGCCACCCCTTAGTGCAATGAGAAAGGATAGATAAGCAAGTCACTAGATTGACAAGAGACTCAACTTGCTGGTACAAGGTAGCTAAGAGTCCCTATTTATAGAGGATGAGGGCCCAATGCCCAATGGGGTGAACAGTACTTGGTATAGTGAACGGCACGCGAGTGATGCAGTGTCGTCCCGTGGGGAAGCGGAGACCTGTAAAGAAAGAAAGAAAGAAAGAAGATAGAGCAAGAGGGAGCAGAAAAGAGAAAGAAGAAAGAGAGCAGCGCCGGGTGCGCTCGAAGGACTCTCTGCAGGCAATCGGGATGAGAGACGGCGCCGTGTGCACCCTAAAGGACTCTGTATTATCAGAAAATAAAGGTAGCTCTTATATACAAATCAACCAGTACCGAGGCCCAATCCTTCTACTCCATTCACGTTGGCCCGCGACGGCGTGAGGCCGACAAACGCGGGTGATTTGGACGATGCGATGCCACTCGTGCAAGGGGCGAGTGGCCTTGAGGGAGGTGGTGCGATGTCAACAGAGAGTGGCTTGGGACTTGGGCTGTGCAATGCTCCGACGCGCGCGGGACGAGGTGGCGAGGGTGAGTCTTGAAAGGATTCCGGAGAAAGCCCATTTGTACGGGCGCTGCGACGTAGGCGGAGCGAGACGAGAGCTCGCATTTGGCGTCCGAGCTTGGGCAGCCCGGACCGGCGCGTTCCGAGCGCACGGTAAGGCCGATCCTTACAATAGTAGGGGAAACAAGGGCACAAACTGGGAACAATGGAATAAGCAAAAAGAGAACAATGGCTGCATTTAGAAGGAGTTGACTGTGGGTCATAGGGACCCAAGAAGCATGTGATCCTAAGAGAACAATAAGGGTCACACAGGAATGGGGTGCAAGCCAAAAATATAGTACAGTGCCTCAGGTGCACACAAGCATAAATGGTCTAGTCAGACTCCTGGCCAGTTCCACAACTTACAGGAGTGCAAGCAGTTGAATGCTTACCCCAGGCTGGTTACATCACCCCTCCGCTAGAGAGGATGTCCTTGCCCACTTCACCACCCTGATTGTCGCACTAGTTGAGGTCAGTGCTCCTTGAGGCCAATATGTTTGACCTTCTCTCCGAGGTGCACTGCAATAAGGTGATCCTTGCTTGCCTCCTTTGCTGCAAGACACACTCGATGGTCCACCTCCACGAGTTTGAGCTGTCTGAGGAGGGCATCAGCCTTCCTGTTGAGCTGGCAGTACCTGTTGACCTCAGCAAACATCCCCCAGTCATCGAGCTTGAGGAGAGCCTCCTCAAGGGGCCAGTACTCAGCAGGTCCCCCCTATAGATGAGCACAGAGCCAGTGGGGAATAGACTTGAGGGGTTGCTCCCAGTAATCATGACACATGAATATGTTGATGATGTGGGTGTCCTGATCACCCTGTGCTGTGGCAGTGAGCCCTGCCACATGACCGTCGTCCAGCTGTTTGATGAAGTGGGCCAGGACCTCCCCGTCCTTGGTGGGGATGGTAAAGTCGGGGAGCTGGCTGTCATTGAGTACATAACCCTCCGGGCACTCAATAGGCTCCTTGAGGACCTGGACCTGCTGCTTGAGGCTGAGGCACTCTCAGTTAGCATCATTGAGCTGATGCTTGAAGCTGCTGGACTGGTTCTCCCAGTTGAGCTGCTGCTGCTGTATGGTGGTGGTGAGCCCCTTGATGAGGGCTTAGAGCTGGGGTGCAGTGAGGTGGTTGTGGCCATTGACCATGGCCGATATGGTGGTGGGGGAGAGGGGTCCCTCTCAATAATTGCTAGTCTTGAGGTTGTGGAGCGGGCCTGGTATTGTGATACTGCTGGTGGCAATGGCAAAGTTAGGGATGGTGACAGGCTGTGCTGGGGTATCAATGGATGCCAGTGCAGGGCCCTCCCCTCTGAGATATTCGAGTTCCATCAGCTCAAGGCTTCTGGAGAGATGGGGTGGTGGGACCAGGAGTGGCAAGGAGATGGTGGATGGGCCAGACATTGTAGTTCTTCAGGTGTGAGAGTAATGATGGGCGAGAAAGGATAGGTAGAAGCTGTAGAAGCTGCTGCTTTTGCTGGGGGTTTCTGCTTCCCTTTTATTCTGTTCAAGGGCTGGAGCTTGTGATACTCTTGAAGGAGATCCAGGGCAAACACCTGGTCAGCTGGTTCCCAGGGGTTGTCACTTTCAGGATAGCCCCGCCACTTTATCAAATACTGCAGGGTCCTTTTTCTTCCATGGAATCTGTGGTTTCTGATTTGTTCCACCTTGTATTGTTCCTCACCTCCCACAAGGTCTGGTGCTGGTCTGGAATAGTTTGGCCCATACTCCCTTGTTTCCTTATAGGATGTGAGGAGCCCCGCATGGAACACATTGTGAATCTGCCATGAGGCCAGGATGTCCACAAGGTATGCGACAGGGGATACTTCTTTTAGCACCTTAAAAGGGCCATACCATTTTGGGTTTAGTTTGGACCCTTGATGTGGGAGTTTCAGGTGGGTTGCCTCGAGCCATACCTGATCTCCAGCCTTGTATTGTGCTGGTGGAACTTCTTGCACCTTTCTGTTTAAGGCCTGAATTGCTCATTGTCTTGCCTCTTCCATCATCTGGACCCTGGTCTCAACTGTTTCACTATTGGTGACATCATTGTCTGCTGGGTGTAGTGTTGGCTCATGTCCCTAGAGAATTTGATTGGGGGATAGCCTAGTGGTGCTATTTCTTCAGTTGTTGTGTACTGCTGTTGCAACTGGGAGCCATTCTGTCCAGTCTTTGGGTTGTCCAGCCATCAACAGCCTCAGGTATTGTTATACCTATTGATTCTTCTGTTCTGACAATCCATCAGTTTGAGGGTGGAATGCTGTGGACAAGTTCTGTTGGATGCCCAATTGTTTGGTTAGCACTCTCCCAAAGTGCAATGTGAACTGGGGGTCCCTATCACTGATCACTTTCTTAGGGAGGCCAAACCATGGGTATATATGTTTGAGGTATAGCCAGGCAATTCCTGGGCTGGTTATCATTGTGTTGCATGGGAGGAATATGGCCACACGGGAGCACCCTTGATCTACTATGGTGAGGATTGCATCCAGCCCATTGTGCAGGGGCAGGCCAGTGATGAGATCCATCATGACACTTTGAAAGGGCATTGTTCCCTTGGGTGTAGAGATGTGGAAGAGTGGGGTCTTTCTTTTGTGAGTGAAAATCTTGGCTTGTTGGCAGGTCACACATCCCCTGATGTATTCTGCTATCCATTTTTTCATTCCAGGCCACCAATGTATCAGTTGCACCTTTCTTAGTGTTTCATCCCTGCCAGGGTGTCCTGCTGTGGGGTTGTCATGGGCATGGGACACAATTGCCCTCTTTACTTCCTTCATGTTGGGTACTATGGACTGCCCTTAGGTGGTGGTGCAAGGCATTTGGGCTGTGCTGATTCGCTGGGGGGGAAAGATGATTTCCTTGTTGTCCTCATCCCCATGATCTGCTCCTGGTGGTCTGGACAGTCCATCTGCTGCTGTGTTGGTTTTGCCTGGGATGTATTCTAGAGTGAAATTGTATTCTTGTAGGTTGGCATGCCATCATGCTGTTCTCCTGTTCAGGTTTTTTGGGGACTTCCAGTATTGGAGGTTGGCATGATCTGTGTGAATAATGAACGGCATTTTGGTCCACCCCAGGTATTGCCTCCAGTATGCTAACGACTTCATGATGGCCAGCAGTTCCCTTTTGTAGATGACATAGTTTCATTCTGTGGGGGTGAAGGTTGCTGAATAGTAGGCAATGGGGTGGAGTACAGGTTTGTGTCGTTTTGCCAGTGTTGGGGTGGTGTGTTCTCCCTCTTGTGACAGTACAGCCCCCAGGCCATATCCTGAGGTGTCTACTTGCAACATGAATTGCTTATTGAAGTTTGGTTGCTTGAGCACTGGGCTTTTGCACATGAGTGTTTTTAGGGTTTCGAATGCTTTGTGTTGAGGTTCCTCCCAATGCCAGGGTGTGGTTTTCTTTGTGAGATCGAGGAGTGGTCTGGCTATTTTTGAGTAGTTGGGTATGAGATATTGGTAGTATCCTGTGAAGCCCAGGAAACTTTGTACATCTTTAGGCTGTTTGGGCTGTGGCCAGTCCACTACTTGTAGTTTTTGTGTTATCTGGAGCCTTCCCTTTCTTACGTTGACTCTGAGGTATTCAATTTCATCTCTTTCAAATTCACATTTTTCCTGTTTTAGGTAGAGATCATGTGTTGCTAGTTTGTCCAGGATTCTATGGATGTATTGTCAGTGCCTTTGTCTATGTTGCTCCTCTGTTTCATGGGGAAGCTTTGCTGTATGGATGGCAAGGTCATCCATGTATACAGAGAGCCATCCTTCCCCTACTTCCAGTCTGAAGATTGTGTTCATCATCATCTGAAATGTGGCTGGGGAATTTGTCAGGCCAAAGAACATGGCAGTGGGCTTGAAAAGGCCTTCTGGGGTGAGGAAGGCTGCCTTTCATTCATCTCCTTCCTTGATTCAGATGATGTTGTACCCCCATCGTATGTCAAACTTGCTAAAGAGGGTACATCCGCTGAGTTGGTCTATCACTTGGGGAATCAGGGGTGAGACATTTCTGTTCCTCTTTGTCCATTTGTTAAGGGGTCTGTAGTCTTGTACCAGTCTTAACTTGCCATCCTTCCTCTTTACAAAGAAGAAATTGGCTACATAGGGGGAGTTGGAGATGCAGATAGTCCCCCTGTTCAAGTGATCTTTGACAAATTTGTGGACCTCTTCTTTTTCTAGTTGTGTGAGGGGAAGTAACAATCCTGGCAGCAATGCTGGTGCTCCTGGCAGCAGCTCAATGGTGTGGTCCCAGACCATATATTGAGGGAGTCTCTGGGACTCTTCTTCACTGAACACTTTCAAATGCCTTTGATATTCCATAGGCACCTTTGCCCCCTTTGTTTCATTCGTGGTCCTGATAGTGATCCTTCCTAGGAAGTATTGTGGCTGATGCTTGTTTATAGGTTGTGGCACATTCTTTGCTTGGGGTGTACCATGCTTTGGCTGCATTTGGGGCAGAGAGGACGATGGGGAGGTGACTCATGTCGATCTATCCCCTTTTCCAGTCAATTCTGGGCTGCGTAGCAGTGAACCAGGGGTATCCCAGTATGGCCTTGTGTTCTCCTAAGTCTGACAGGAAGAACCTGTGGTTTGTTTTCTGTCCTCCCATTTGGAGCTGCAGATCTGTGTAGTACTTCAGTGATCCACTCTTATTTTCTGTTCCATCCACATTGTACAGGGGTCTTGGTTTGTTTAATTGTTTGATAGGGAGCTTTAGCCATCACACATAAGATAAGTTCATGAAGTTTTCAGTGGCTCCCAAGTCCACTAGTGCTGTTGCTTCAGCTCTTTTTGCAATCGATCATGTGTAGAAGGGAACTGTCATTGACTTTCTATTTGACATGTACACATTGTTGCTATTGCTTTGCCTGAGTAGTGCCAACCTAATCAGGCAGTAGGAAAATCCTCTGAGCTTCCCATTTCCTTTGCCAGATGCTGCTGGTCTTCTGCAGTCATCTTCTCAAGGTGAGCATGGACAGTGGCTACCGAGTCTTCTTTGACATCCCTTATTTCTTGGCCCTTGTCAAAGTTGATGAGGTTGGCTTGGTTCCTATTGTTCCATCTCTGGTTTTTATCATTCCATTTGGTGGGGCAGTTCTGGGTGAAGTGGCCTATGATACCACAGTTGAAGCAGGCATTAGCATCACCAAATCCTGCTACGTTGCCTCGGCTACTTTGTCCTTGTCACTAGTTTCCTCCTCTGCCTCTCCCTCTCCAGTTGGTGGGGGCACAACCTCTACTGAGGTCCATGGGAACTGGGGTATTCCTCATTGAGTAAGGCATGTTGGAGGAGTTATATTGGGGCTGTGGTTGCTGTCTCCATTGGCTGTTGAACCCACTTCCTTGGGGTCATCTAGGTGCAGGGAAATTTGGCCTAAATGCTCCTCCTGTTGCCAGTTGCCTCCTAATTCCATCCATGAGGGATTGAGATTGGCAGAGAGATCAAACCCTCTCCTTTGCCTCTTGGTATGTAAGAGGTGTTAGGGGCGACAGGGTTTTGTCTAGTAGGTGGATCGGCAGTCCCCTTAGGAACATGTTGTAGGTTTCATGATTTCCTATGGTGTAGTGAGCCTTCCTCAGAAGGCTTTTGAATCGAGAGATAGATTCATCAAATTTGTTTTCTCTCATTTTGCAATTGAGTAGATCATTTCTGGCTCTTTGGGATGCTTGAGAGTCTTGGAATTGTTCTTGGAACTCATCCAGGAACTGGTTCCATAGTGTAGCACGGCCTTGTGCTGCGAGTGTAGAAGTTCCCAAGTGACGTGTAACAGAGGGGGGGGAAAGGGGCCAGAGAACGTGGGCGCGGCGTGAGTGTGAGCGTGAATTGAACTGAAGCGAGAGGCACCCCATGGACAGCTGGTCCATGGTCGTAAATGCCTAGACTGACAAGACGATACTGACGGCGATACTGACGGCGATACTGACGATATGAGACGATACGAGAGAGAGGGAAAAGTGGGGAGACGACAGGGGGATCCCGTGTGGATCTTTCCTTCATGCCTGCGTTCCTCCTGTAACATTAGGGAGGAGAAACTCTTAAATACAAAAGGTGGTCCTAAGTATTTCAAAGAGCAGTATCAAGGTACGCAAAGGTCACCGTACGTAGGGAATGGAGAGGTAAAACTAACAAACAAAGAGCTAAATGGGGCATGCACTACTAGTGAGCGCTCCGACGCACTTCCGCTCCATTCCAAGCGTAGAGCCAAGGGGCACCTTACAATAGGTCAGGGATATTATCTCCAGGCATATTAAGGCTGTCCAGCCATGTGCCCATGTCTCTGGTCCATTGTGCCACTTCTTTGCCTTTGATGAGGGTGAGGGTGAAAGCAACTTTCTTGAAAGGGGAGTCATATCCCACCACTCCATGATTGACCCTCAAGTATGCCTTGACTTCCTCTATGAAGTTGTCTGCTTTGGATCAATCTCTACTGAATATTTGTGGGAGCTGTCCCATGGCCTTGACATTGGCTGCAAGTGGGACTGGTTGTTGAGGGGTGGCAGCTTGTCCTGGGCCTCCTGTGTCACGGCGCGGCTAGCCACTAGGCTACGTGAACCGCGGGGACATCAGGAGTCGAGGTTAAAGCCCAAGGATAGGGTCTGGTGGGACCCTGGAGGGCCGATAGACGATGGAGAAGCCCAAGGATGAGGCTAGGTGTAGCCTTTGAGGGCAGACTAGGTGTTGAGGATCGGTAAGTATAGATGATGGACGTTCTCTCTAGGATTCGGAACGCGCGGACCGGCTATGCGGTCACGGTCCGGCGCACGCGATACCGCATGGACTATGGCTTCTAGGATGCCCTAAGAGCAGGATGACGAAGACAGAGCCCTGGAGTAAGCAGGATGACTGTGCATGACTAACGGTTAGTCATGAGCGATGAGTAAGAGCTTTGGAAGCTCTTTAGTATCTCTCAGCATCAGTCAGCGCTTTAGTCAGTGCGCTGGATTAGGACTTCTGCTTTGTGAGCAGTCTAGTCGTTTACTGATTGTTTTCTCTTATTGTTCCTGATTACTGTACGCTTACTACTGTCGCATTACTGTACCATAGTTCGGACTACCGGCCCTTAAGGCCGAGGTATATAAGCGCATTAGGCGCTGGACTAGAGACTCTCTAAGTCGAGTCTCCTGTCCTCCCTGTACGCCTCCTTG
Organism: Russula aff. compacta; assembly: GCA_003313875.1. Classification (NCBI taxonomy): domain Eukaryota; kingdom Fungi; phylum Basidiomycota; class Agaricomycetes; order Russulales; family Russulaceae; genus Russula; species Russula aff. compacta. Next base: position 26,470 of record QLOT01020880.1, on the reverse strand, counting down.
TCTAGGAGAATACAGCGTTTGTGACCAAGTCACCCCAGGGGGAGATTCGTGGCTTGTTTACCTTTCCTCGCAAGTGGGACTTGCGAGCGTTTGACTTGTCATTCAGACTTTTCTAAGGTCACAGTATCGACCGGTGACATCCTGGGCCTCCTGGTTCACCTGGACCTCCGGGACCTCCTCCTGGGTTTCCTCCAGGGGGTCCTTTTCTCAGAGCTTGGCACATGCCTTGCCTCAGTCATTCTGAGGTAGTTAGATTTGCTTGTGCTGGTTGAGTGGATGCAGCAGTTGCTACATGGGTTGCAGTTTGAGTTTGGGTGGTTGTTGATATGGTTTGAACTATGCTGGGCAGGGGGTTTCCTTCTGGTAAGGGTCCCAATGGGATATCTGGCATAGGGTGGAAGGTGCAGATTGGTGTGTGGGCCACTCCTGGGATCCACAGTGGCTGAGTTGGTTGTTCTGGGGTGGTCAGGGCTGTTTTCAGTTTTTCTTGGATTGGTGTCAGCCTAATCTGATTGTCAACCTCCTTGTCTTCTTCATCTCCTGACAATTGAGCTTCCTCTTCAGCCTGTTCCTCTGGCTGGTCCTCACTTGTAAGGTTATAGTTGTTGAGCTTGACGTATCTCTGTCCTAGTATATACCTCTGATTCTTGGCATTCCAGTGGAGATGGTACCACCCTCCTCAGTAGTAGCAAACTTGTGGTGAGTTCTGTTTCACCTTCTGATTCTTGTCTGTCAATAATAGGATTGGGTGTCCTCTGAAGTTGTACTGGTGGTACTCATCGACTTCCTGTACTTGTGAGTTTGGTTGTCCATGTGTTGCTTCGTGTGTGTGGTCGATAGTTTTCTTGAAATTGGAACTGCTAGCCATGTTGAAGAAAGTTGAGTCTAATGTCACTGCCAAGGGTTTGACAGTAACAAGAGACTGTAGCTAAGACTCTGTAGTGTCTTAGAAGACTAATAGAGATGAACTGGGTTCCCGCTTGCAGTGCTGCAACACTGTAGCCACCCCTTAGTGCAATGAGAAAGGATAGATGAGCAAGTCACTAGATTGACAAGAGACTCAACTTGCTGGTACAAGGTAGCTAAGAGTCCCTATTTATAAAGGATGAGGGCCCAATGCCCAAGGTGGTGAACTGTACTCAATATGGTAAGGGGAAACTAGGATGCAAACTGGGAACAATGGGTGTGCCAAGAAGGGAACAATGGGTGTGTCTAAAGGGAGTTGACAGTGGGTCATAGGGACCCAAGAAGCATGTGATCCTACTGAACAATAAGGGATCGCACAAGAATGGGGTTGCACACCAAAAATTATAGTACAGTGCCTCAGGTGCATGCAAGCACAAACAGTCTAAACAGACTCCTGGCTGGTTCCACAACTTACAGGAGTGCAAGCAGTTGAATGCTTACCCCAGGCCGGTTACATCACCCCTCCACTAGAGGGGACGTCCTCATCCACTTTTCCATCCCAATTGTCACACTAACTGGGGCCGGTGTTCCTCAAGGCCAATATGTTTGACCTTCTCTGCGAGGTGCACTGCAATAAGGCAATCTTTGCTTTCCTCCTTTGCTGCAACACACACTTGACAGTCTGACTCCACAAGCTTGTACTGGGGTAGGAGGGCATTGGCCTCCTTGTTGAGATAGCAATACTGGCCAACCTTGGTGAACATATACCAGTTGTTAAGTTTGAGTAGGGCCTCCTCAAGAGGCCAGTAGTCAACCAGAGTTGGGCACAGAGCCAATGTGGGATGGGTTTGAGTGGTTCCTCCATATAGTCATGATGCATGTATATATTGATAATATGGGCATCCTGTTTGCCCTTTGCTGTGGCAGGGAGTCCTGCCACATGACTGTCATCCAATTGTTTGATGAAGTGGGCTGGGACCTCCCCATCCTTGGTAGGAATGGTGAAGTCAGGGAGGCAGCCGTTGTTGAGAATGTACCCCTCCAGGCACTTGATCGGCTCCTTGAGGACCTGGACCTGCTGTTTAAGGAGGAGGCGCTCTCAGTTAGCATTGTTGAGCTGACACTTGAAGCTGCTGGACTGGTTCTCCCAGTTGAGCTATTGCTGCTGTATGGTGGGGGTGAGCCCCTTGACCAGGGCTCATAGCTGGGTCGTGGTGAGATGGTCATGGCCATCAATGACGGCCGATACAGTGGCAGGGGAGAGGGGCCCCTCCCAGTGATTGCTGGTCTCAAGGTTGTGGAGTGGGCCTGGTACCGCAATACTGCTGGTGGCAATGGCGAAGTTGGGGACAGTGACAGGCTCTGCTGGGGTATTGATGGATGCTGGTACAGGTCTCTCTGGCTTGAGACATTCAAGCTCCATCAGTCCAGGGCCTCCGGGGAGATGGGGTGGTAGGACTGGGAGTGGCAAGGACATGGTGGATGAGCCAGACATCTTTGTTCTTCAGTAGTAAGGGCAATGGTGGGTGATGAGGAATAAGTGGAAGCTGTGGAGACTGCTGCTTTTGCCAGGGGTTTATGCTTCCCTTTTATGCCATTCAAGGGCTGTTGTTTATGATACTCCCAAAGGAGATCCAGGGTGAACACTTGGTCAACTGACTCCCAAGTGTTGTCACTTTCAGGGTAGCCCCACCACTTTATCAAAATTGCAGGGTCTTCTTTCTTCTGTGGAACCTGTGGTTTCTGATTTGTTCCACCTTGGTTTGTCCTTTGCCTCCCACAAGATCTGGTGCTGGTCGGGTATAGTTTGGTCTGTACTCTTTTGTTTCCCTGTATGGGGATAATAAGCCAGCATGGAATACATTGTGGATCTGCCATGAGGCTGGGATGTCCATAAGGTATGCTACCGGTGATACCCCCTTTAGAATCTTGAAGGGTCCATATCTTTTAGGATTCAGTTTGGACCCTTGATGTGGGAGTTTGAGGTGGGTTGCCTCTAGCCATACCTGGTCTCCAGGTTTGTATTGAGCTGGTGGAACTTCCTTTGCTTTCTGATTGATGGTGTTGATGGCTTATTTCCGGGTTTGTTCCATCTTTTCTATTCTTTCTTCTGCCATCTTGTTATTTGCTTGGGTGTTGTCAGCCAGATGGAGGTTTGGCTCATGTCCCCATAGGGCTTGGTTGGGTGATAGACCCATGGTTGCAGTTCTCTGATTGTTGTGTACTGCAGTGGCTACTGATAGCCACTCTGCCCAGTCTCTTGGTTGGCCCCCTGTTACTAGCTGGAGGTATTGTTCCACCCATTGGTTCTTCATTCTGACAGGCCATCTGTTTGTGGGTGGAACACTGTGGACAGGTTCTGCTGGATGCCCAGCTTCTTTGTGAGTGCCCTTCCAAAGTGTGAGGTGAATCTTGGGTCCCTGTTGCTGATGATTTTCCTTAGGAGGCCGAACCATGGGTAAATGTGTTCTAGGTAGAGTGTTGCCACTCCTACTCCAGTAATTGACATATTGCATGGGAGGAATATAGCCGTGCACAAGCATCCCTGGTCTACAATGGTTAAAATGAAGTCCATTCCTCAACATAAGGGCAGGCCTATGATGAGGTCCATTGCAATAGATTGGAATGGTTTTGTCCCCTCAGGGGTAGATATTCGATATGAGGGAATGCATTTCTTGTGGGTGGTGATTTTTGTTTGTTGGCATGTTGCGCATCCCTTGATGTAGTCCAGGTAGCGGTTTCCCATGGTCTTCTGGGGCTAAGTTTGGTTGGAAAACCCACACACCATGGCCCAGAAAGACATATCTATACCCCAGCCTAACCCTACAGCTTTACCAAGCTAAATAAAACATAACCACAATAGTTCCTACCACCCTGTTAGTAGCAATGTGTAAACCACCTAAATACTAAACACCCATAATACAGCCCCCCCCACCCTATGGAGAATAACCCCCCCGCCAAAAGAGACCCCCCCAGTGATACAACTGCTAGACACACCCAACAATAAGCACAGCCAGATGAAGATAAATGATCCCCTACAGCAGCACACATGAAGATGTGAAACACACTCCCCACCCCCCCTAGTCCCCAATGCCCCCCCTCACAAAGATCCCCCCCCTAAGCCACAATCACATTCCACCTCCAAAAACCAATGAAATAAAACCCCTACCCAATAACATCCTCTCCCATGCAACAACAAAAGGCACTCCCCCCTATGGTTAAGAGCATGCAACCAAATTAAGAAAGGAATTCAAAAACAATAAACAGCATGTTGTATTCCAACCCCCTGAATATCTGCCCAGGCACAAACACCACTAAAAGTCCATCCAGCAAGAAGGGCAATGCAGCAACCATGCCCCCATCTCCCCAGGACATCAACATGAATATAGTCCAGGAGGAAACCTCTGGCCCTGCTGTTGAGACCAAAAAGAACAAAAGGAAAAAACCCACACAGCCAGCCCCCCCCAGAGCACCCGAGATAGATATCTCCACTCCAAACAGCGCTGTACAACCATGTCACACTCCCCCCCCAACAGATGTCTTCTCATCCCAGCTGAACACTGACGCTCGCCTCCCTCAACTCCATCTCCCCTATGGAGAGAATGACAACACTCCCCAAGCCTCCCCCACCCCTGCTCATGCCAAAAGAGCAAAGATCTCAGAACCAGCTGTGTTCCACCAAAGAACAGAGCCTGGAGCAGCAGAAGAACCAATAATGCTTCCACAGACCCACTCAGCTCTATCCTATCCCAGCTCTGACACCCAGCCCGCAGCCATCCAGCCTGCCCAGACCCAAAAAAAATCAATCAGAGACCGGGTTGTGGAAGCAGAGATCTGCAATGGGACAAAAGCTAAGACCAGGACCAGCTCTAGAGACCCCATAGAAAGATACACCAAAGGCGTGATGCCAAAGGTCCACTTTGATGTCCCCCTGGCAGTGCTCTGAGATATCGCCCCAGAAGTCCTCAGTGAATGGGAACACAACCAAACTGGAAAGCTCCTAGTACAGCCATTCGGATCCCAAGTGCTCTACATAGATCAACATGAGAGAATCAAAATGCTACTCTTCGGCACGATCATAGAAATAACAAATGCAACTAAGATAGCCATAGAAGAACCAACACCTAATCTGGCTGCTGAGAAGACCCTGGTCTCCTTTCTAGTCTATAACCTATCAGATTCTCAGAGACTCACACTTCTCCGAAAAGAGGTCTGGTCCTCGCCCCAAATCACCTTCTGCGTGCTCCCATTTCACCTGGCTTGCCTGGACTTCCTTTTTATGATAAAAGGCTTAACCACCCTACAATCTATAGAAGTCGTCGAAGCAGTCAACAAAGTGTGGCATGATGACAAGACTAACACCCTCCTCGACACCATCACCAGCCAACTCCCAGAGCCCAACCATGTCCAGGCGAGACAGACACTAACCGACTTTGTAGACTCCATGTGGATCATGAAACTAGACACAAAATTGAAAGGCAATATCCCAGCCCCTTCCTACTATGTCTATGCATCAGGAAACCTGATCAATGATGAAGGCACCTGGAGCCTTCTGAGAGATTTCTTTGCCTCAAAAGAATACAAAGTTAAACTCCAGAGCCCAGGAAAAAATGTGCTACCCAGCCCCACCTGCACCATCTGCCACAGAACAGATCACCCAAGAGGCCTCTGCCCCTTCCCAATCATACCCTGCTGGAATGGCCCTGCTAGATGAAAAGCAACAGAGACATCAGACTGCTCCAGAAGGGGGATGGACGTGGGACCATTCAGGAGCAGGAACAGAGCAAACGGGCCTAGACCGTACTAACTATAATAAGAATTAGTATACCATGTATATAAAAAGGTGAACAACGCCCCCCCCAGTCTCCCTATCTCCCATAACATGCACATGATTCTGCCCCAAGGCAACACCAATAAGCAGTTGATAAATACAAATACCCATCTGCAAGCACCACCAGATGCCCCTGATGTTCAACCCCAGCCAGCTACTGGATCCCCAACACCAGGGGCCATAAACCAAAACCACTACCATAAAAAAAGAGCTAATATATGCATCACCACGTTGAACATGAACAGTGCCACAGCTCCAACCCACAACATGAACCACTATGCCAAATGGTCTCATGTCCATAGGATGATGAAAACAGAACACATCGCTATCCTCACCATCCAAGAAACCCACCTTAATGACAATCTCCACTCCGACATTGAGAGATCCTTTGACAAATACCTAATTATCAAAAACTTGACCATGCCAGAAAATCCTACTCAGTCTGGTGGAGTCGCAATAATCCTGAACAGAGCCCTAATAGACCCAGAAGAAATGAGTTCACATGTATTAATCCAGGGAAGAGTGATGCTAACGAAACTGAAATGGGCAAATGGAGAAAAAATTACAATCCTAAATATATATGCCCCAAACAACAGAAGCCTTCATAAAAACTTCTAGGAAAAAATAGATCAGGAACGCCACCTCAGAAGACTCCCCAAACCTGACATTCTCCTTGGTGACTTCAATGTCACCAAAGATGCAATAGATAGATCCCCACACAAAATGAATGAGAATGTAGCGATAGAAGCCCTCCGAGAAGCCAGATCAGGATGGGGCCTCCAAGACCACTGGCATGACAACCTGACCCAAAGAAACTTTACACATATACATAAAAATAATGGAAAATATAAATACACACAGTTAGACAGAATTTATGCAGAAAGATCTCTCGCACCCTCCCTCTTCGAGTGGAAGTCCAGACCATCAATTGTCCCCTCAGACCACTGGCTAGTCTCAGTTAAATATGCCCCCAAAGATGTGCCCACAATAGGTAAAGGAAGATGGACTTTTACCCTAAAAGCCACAGAAGACAAACAATTGCTAAACAATATCGCAGCAAAGGGAAGAATAGCCCAAGCCAAAATAGAGACTCTGCACCATCCTGCTAGAAAGACGCACAGAAGACCCCCAAACAATATGGCAGCACCTCAAGCTAGATATCAAAAAACTAATGAAGAAATTATATAAAAGCAAATACTTCAAAATGTGAACAAAAATAAGTAAACTTGAATGTAACATAAACACCAACACAGCGGCCTTAGCCAAGGAAGAGAGAAAAGAAACCAGAGAGGAAATAGCTTTCCTCACAAGCAAGATTACCCATCTGCACCGAAAAATAATTAAAGACCAGAAAAGTGAAACTAAGGCAAAGATGACAGACCATGGTGAGATACCAGGCAGAATATGGTCCACAATCTGGAAGAAAAAGAAACTGAGAGACTTGATAAACTGGCTATGGAAATCCAACACAGAACCCCCCCTAATATGAGAGAAGCTCCAAAAGAATGGCAGAAATAGCCAGGAATTACCACGAAACCCTCCAGTCAGAAGGTATTGAGGAAGTTCCATACGAAACAAGAGCCGCTCAGATCAACCAAGCCCTAAGTGTGATCCCAATTAACCAAAAGATGAGAGACCCAACAAACACAGCAATGTCTGGGAAAATAGAGACAGCCCGTGTCGAACAAGCTCTCAAGATATTAAAGAATGGATCGGCCACAGGCATGGATGGCTGCCCCTATGAACTCTGGAAAGTGCTATCAGTGTGACACAAAGCCAAGTTGAGACGCAATGAACCAAGCTTCGACATAATAAGCACGATAACACTGATATTCTGAGATATCCAAAGCAACAGAGTCCACAACAAAAGTGACTTTTCCATAGGATGGATGTGCCCCATATACAAGAAGAAAGATTGTACAGAAATCAGCAATTATAGACCGATAACACTACTCAACTCAGACTACAAATGGCTTACCAAAGTGTTAGCTATCCAGCTTCTTGAAGAAATGAATACCCTAATACACAAAGACCAATCAGGCTTCATGCTGAAAAGGTCTATCTTTAATAACATCCAACTCGCAAACATGATCATCAAATATGCAGAAATCACTGAAACCAACAGAGCAATCGTTGCATTAGACCAAGAAAAAGTGTATGACAAAATACATCACAACTACTTATGGAAAGCACTCGACCACTTCAACATCCCCCTGATGTTCATTAACACTGTCAAAGAACTCTACAAAGATGCCTACACCAGAGTCACAATAAATGGACATCTAAGCTCCCTATACCAAGTTATACACAATGTAAGACAAGGCGACCCTTTATTGTGTGCCCTCCTCAACCTCACAATAGAACCGCTGGCATGCATGATTAGGAACGATGGTGCTCTCCACAGCTTCCAAATCCCAGGATTTGAAGAGAAATCCATAATAAGCCTATATGTGGACGACACAACACTCTTCCTAAGTGACATAGATAACCTAGACTATGTATTTGAAACCCTAATATCTGGTGCAAAGCATCAGGAGCAAAATTCAACACAGAAAAAACAGAGATACTACCAATTGGCACACAAGAACATCACAATGAAATGTGCAACACCAGGAAATTAAACTGAGACGAGCTAGCACCAATAAGTGAAAGAATCAGAATCGTTGAAGACCATGAGGCAATGTGCATCCTAGGAGCTTGGGTCAGGAACAACACCACAGCAGAGGCCCCCTAGGAACAGTACTTGACAAAATAAATAAATCCCTTGAGTTCTATAGCAAGTTCTTCCCCACACTCAAAGAAAGAAAAATTATTGCACAGATGGTGATAGGGGGCCAAACCCAATTCCTTGTGAAAGCACAAGGAATGCCAACCGATATCAAAAATGCCATAGTCCAGACACTGAGATGCTTCATATGGGAGGAAAACACATCACCAAGGATAGCCTTAGACTACCTCCACCAAGGCCCAGATAAAGGCAGCCTCAACTTAATTAACATAAGAGCTAGAAATGCCACGATAGAGCTAGTATGGCTAAAGGAATACCTAAACCTATCGCCATCGAGACCAGACTGGGCCAAAGTCACAGACATCATAATAGACGCAGTGGTGCCACAGAACAGCAACCCATTCCTAAGATCCAACATGTTCCTGCAAACATGGAAACCCTAAATGTGAGGTGAACATAGAGCAAACCTAAACAATGACATCATATGGATGCTGAACACTGCAAAAGAACATAATATAAGCTTTGCACCAATAAGGCTATCCCAAAAGATCAAACTGAAACCACCAGCATGGCTCCTAACAGGTGAAACACAGAGACCAACAAATAACAGGAAAGCACAATGCATCCTCCAAATCCACCAAGCCAAGTCCAGTGCAGACCTAGTCAAAATAGCAGCAAAAGTCAGCAATGGCAGACGAGCAAGAGCACACCGCACAGACAACTTCTGTAGATACCAACTATGTAGAGATGACCACAATCAGGGCTGCAACTACCCACATGACTGCGCAGTAGAGGCCCATAATAGACTAAAGGCCCTATCACAGAAAACAAATCCACTGATCTTTGATCAGAACCACCTCCTGCTATCCCTGATGCCCAGATGGAAAGAACTAAACATCTGAGTGAAAGAAAGGAATAAATCCATCACTTTCAACCCAACAATAACAACCAGGAATCATGTATCTGAATGCTTCAGAATCTTTGTAGACCCAAACAAAGTCTTGAGAATCCCAGCCCAATGCCTAAAAAATGCCCACACTGATGGGCGTCACCCAAAAAGAATGGTCTACATAGATGGAGCATGCATCAGGAACAGAAAAGAAGATGCTCAATGTGGCGCAGGAGTCTGGTTTGGCCCAAACAACCCCAACAACAGAGCCATAAAAATCCCAGGTAACCATCAATCCAACCAGATTGGTGAGATAGCAGCCATAGTAATAGCACTGCAAATCACCCTGCACTTTATACCACTAGAAATAATCTCAGACTCGAAATACACCATAAGGGGCCTCACCATGCATCTCCAGTCCTGGGAAAACAAAGGTTGGATAGGCATCAAAAATGCAGAAATGTTCAAAATGGCCGCCTTTCTACTAAAATGCAGATCCTCGACAACCTCCTTCACCTGGACCAAAGGCCACTCCAGCATGCTAGGAAACAAGGAGAGTGACAGAGTTGCTAAACTAGGTGCCAAAAAGGCCATAACAGACCACATAGACCTCAGCATAGCTTCAGAGTTTGACCTACAAGGCACAAAACTGTCCACGCTAGATCAGTCAACCGCCTATAAAGGAATCCTAGAGAAGAAAACCATCCGGTTGAGATGCCCCACGGAAGAAAGCATTCAAACAATCAAAACAGCAATCGAAGAAATAAACAGTACCAAAGAAACCATGTCATCAATCTGGAGAAAAATGTACAATAAAAACATAAGATCACGCATCCAACAATTCTTATTCAAAGCAACTCACCAAACTTTCATGTTAGGTGACATGTGGGCAAACATTAGGAACCTTAAGGAACAACAACTCTGCCACAAGTGCTACAAGGTAGAATCAATGACACACATCCTGCTAGAATGTAACACCCCAGCAAGAACTCTCATATGGACACTTGCAGAGAAACTTTGGCACAGGGAAACCACCCATGGCCAGAGATAACACTAGGCACTATCCTTGGCATTGGATGCATAGAATTGCTGGGAATAAGACCGAGACATAATGGCCCTGGCACCAGAACCTTCAACTTGAGAGGGAAAACAAGACTCCTACAAATCCTCATCTCAGATGTGGCCCATCTAATATGGTCCATACAATGCAAGAGAGTGATAAATGAAGAATACCTGACAGCCCCCCAAATCCAAGCCTCTTGGTACACAACCATCAATGAGAGGCTCACAACAGATGAGATCACTGCCATGAAAATATGGAAAGAAATAAAATACGTAAGACTAATTAACAAAACCTGGAACGACACCATTACAGAACAAGGTCTACAAACTGATAACTGGTTACAAAGTTGGGAGGTTTTTAGTGGGTGGTAAATAGGCCATCCTTGCCCCCAGCAGGAACCTATCGGAGTCCCACACTACCCCTTACCCAGGGTGTGCATGAATGTCATTTTTCCCTCCTCCAGGTAGCTACTGCTATCTGGCTTAGATAGTGTGCCGAATATAGGCTGATACTACTTCACTCGATATTTTGGGTACCTATTTAGTACTTAACTGCTAAATTAAATGCTGTCCAAAAAAAAAAAAAAATCCCTTGATGTAGTCTGCAATCCATGATTTCATCCCTGGCCACCAATACATTTGCTGGACCTTCCTCAGGGTTTCATCTCTTCCCAGGTGCCCTGTGGTAGGGAGGTTGTGTGCATGCATAACAATGGCCCTTTTTACTTCCTTGACATCTGGGACAATTGTTCACCCTTGTACAGTCATTTTTGGCCTTGTCATGGCATTGATTTTGCTTGGGGGAAAGATGGAGATTGCCTTGTTGTCTTCCTCTCCAAGGTCTGCTCCAGGTGGCCTAGAGAGTGCATCTGCTGTGGTGTTTGTCTTCCCTGGGATGTATTCCAAAGTGAAATCATATTCTTGCAGGTCTGCATGCCATCTTGCAGTTCTTCTGTTAAGGTTTCTTGGTGATTTCCAATATTGGAGATTGGCATGGTTAGTGCAGATGATGAAAGGTATCTTTGTCCATCCCAGGTATTGTCTCCAGTGTGCTAGGGATTTCATGATGGCTAGCAGCTCTCTTTCATAAATGTCATAGTTTCATTCAGTGGGTGTAAAGGTTGCTAAGTAGTAGGCAATGGGATGGAGTGCATGTTTGTGTCATTTTGCCAGTGTTGGGGTAGTGTGTTCTCCCTTCTGCAAGAGTACAGCCCCCACCCAGGCCATAAGCTGAGGCATCTACTTGCAACACAAATTGTCATGCTAGACTGGGCATGGCGGGTCTATCTTCTGATAATCTGAGTGCGTTGCTTTTGTTGGTGGGGTTCTAGAGGGCCTGGGGATCTGCATATGAGTGCACCAGCACTATTGCAACTAGGTCCTCTACAGACAGTCTCGGCAGCAGGAGATACTGTGCTGTTCTGTGGTGAGTCTTGGACAGATTCAAGGATTTTCCTTGAAGGCATTATTGGAGGTTTCTTTGGTAGTTCATTGGACCACTGTCTTAGTGGTGAATGCTGCTGAGTGAAGTGGAGTCAATCCCTAGCAATCTGTGCATTCTTCTTGTTGCTATCTATCACAACTTCTCTGTAACATCTAAGGTCCCTTTATAGATGAAAACCATTATGGCTTCAAGATAACAGCTCTGCTCTTGCTCAAGCAGGTTCTGATTTGGGGTTTCAATAAGTTCCTTTAAAAGGAACTGGTCTTTCTGGATATAGCAGTGAAGAGTTGTGTCAGCTCTAAGTTGCTTTAGAAGACTTTTCAAGTACGTCTGAAGAGCTCAAGTGGAAAAGGATGGTTCTTTAAGCTTAGATTCACTCAATTATTGCAGTGAAAGGTCTTGTATTGTACAAGAGACCAAGCTTAAGGCTCTAGTCTTGCTCTAAGGGGTCTTTTATACTAGAGTACTACTGTGGCTGTACATATGCCACTCTGTGATGTGTCAAAGCAGCAGGAGATGTCCTTGTGGCAAGGTGCCATGCTAAAATGCTTAGTGCTAGGTATGTAGTAAGCCTCTATGAGTAAGTACTATGAAATGAGTCAGCAGAATCAAGTTATCATGAAACATATATTAGTAGTTGTAGATTAGTAAGGAGCCAAAGAGACATGAATCTGAGGCAGGGCAGTCCAAGCATAATAGAGATATTGTAATATAAATGTGGGTGAAAGTGGAGGTGGCTTGGGGCCGGAGCATGGGAATGATTACCATAATAGGAAAAAAGGTTACATAAGCCAATCAGTCCGAAGCAAATAGAAGTACAAGTCCACAACACAAATTGCTTGTTAAAGTTTGGTTGCTTGAGCACTGGGCTTTTACACATGAGTGTTTTTAGAGTTTTGAATGCTCTGAGTTGGGTTCCTCCCAGTGCCAGGGCATGGTTTTCTTTGTGAGGTCGAGGAGTGGTCTGGCTATTTTTGAGTAGTTGGGTATGAAGTACCAATAGTATCCTGTGAAGCCCAGGAAACTTCATACATCTTTAAGCTTTTTAAACTGTGGCCAATCTGCTACTCCTTGTAATTTTTGTGCATTCATCTGGAGTCTTCCCTTTTCTATGTTGACTCTGAGGTATTCAATCTCATCCCTTTCAAATTTGCATTTTTCTGGCTTTAGATAGAGATCATGAGTCACTAGTTTGTCCAAGATCCTATGGACATACAGTGTTTTACCAGTTCTTGTCTCAGCACCATTCCTTGTCTCACCAATAGAGAAAATCTCTTAGTTCTTATTATAAAATTATGGTAAAATAGGTTAATCATAGGCCCCATATAGACCATCCTTTAGCCAAGTTTCAGAGAAATTGGACTTGTTTTTCCTATCAATCAAGTGTCATTATGTTCGACGTATGCATAATTTGACCTGAGACAACTTTTATTTCCTGAAAAGCTTTAAACACTGGGCCAAAAAAATTTTCATTTTGTTCTGTCCCAACAGATGTGACCATTGGCTATAATTTCTGTCTATAAATGAAGACAATTGAAGCAAAACTGCATTCTGTAGCATCCTATCTTTGTTGAGCGTGACAACACTGGTGACAATGCTAAGGTACATCTCAGATCTATGCTCTAATCAGAGTGGAACACCCATGTTAGAGTGGAGCGCTTATCACATTCAACCATCCACTTCACCATCCACCACTTTCTTGCCTCTTATCAATCTTACCTTTCATCTACCCTGTTGATCAAATATGACCTGGAAATCACTATCAAAAAATGTAAAATCACAGAAGCAGCGCCAAGCTTCCAATGATTGGATGGAGAAGGCACTCAATGCATATCAGCTTGAACTCCTGAAGAACAAGTGTGAACATATGGGTGCACAAAAAATTGCTGACATGTTTGATGTAAATTATAGGACACTCACACGACTTACAAGTGGTGGTACAAGTATTAGTGCATTTAATGCATCAAAACAGACACTCAGTCCAATAGAAGAACACGTATTGGTGGACATCATTCTAGAGTCTGCTGATCATGGGTTTCCTTTGTCACACTCTGAAATTACATCCATTGTAAACACGTTAATCCAGGAGCAAATAATGCCTGGTGAGCTGGTTGGGCAAAATTGGGTGCCCTGATTTCTTGATCGGCATCATGACAAACTCCAAACACATTGGAGGAAACCATTGGATGGTCAGAGGGCACAAGTATTGAACCCAGAGGCAGTAAAGCAATGGTATAAACTGGTTGAAGAACATGTTGTAACGGCAGGGATCACAAAAGAGAATATATATAGAATGGATGAGGCCGGGTTCCAGCCATCCAATCTAGGAGTCCAGCATGTTGTAGGACACCACAGGACAAAAATGCAGCATAAACAAGGAGGGGCAAACCGAGAGAATGTTACTGCCTTGGTAACAATCTGTGCTGATAGGACAACGATCTCACCAATGATCATCTTCAAGGGGGCAAACTTTATGCAGTAGTGGAATCAAGGGAATGTGGCAAATGCGTCGTAAGCATCTAATTACTTTAATTTGTCAAGACTGACCTAATATACAGGATATCTCACTCTCCGAATGGCTGGACTGATGGTGACCTTGCATATAAATGGATCAAAAAAGACTTCGACCCACAAACCAAGGAGAAGGCTGCTGGGCAAGCACCGGTCCTGCTGCTAGATGGGCATGGGTCCCACTACACGCTAAAGCTCCTCCAATTTGCAAAGGACAACAACATCGTCATACTGGGATATCTACCCCACTGTACCCATGCGCTCCAAGGGTTAGACATAGCCTGTTTTGCAAGGATGAAGCAATGCTTCAAAAAGGAAATCAATAAATTTGAAGACTTACATTTGCGACCAGTTGGAAAGGGTGACTTTATGGGTATTTTCAGAAGGGTGTTCCTGGAAGCATTCACTGCTGACACTGTTGCTGCTGCATTCTGAGTCACTGGCATCTATCCATTCAATCCATCTGTTATTTCAGAAGCACAAATAAAGCCAAGCATTCCTACCTCGACAAAAGGCTCATTCCCAATGGCACAGACAAGCCCTGTGCGACATGTCATGGCTGTATTCTGATCCCAACCCCCGACAGCCTTTGACGTATCATCTAGTACACATGCAGCCATTTCTGGCTATAGCCCTGGGATGCCTGGGACACCAACTCATCAGAATTGTCCCATTGATTCAAGCTTAGATCCAGCATTGTACACACCTTTAAAATGTATGCGGCTCCTCACATCAAGCCTTGCTAGCTCCTCTGTATCCTTCTTAGTCTCAAAGTCACCCATCATGTCTGCCAAACAAATTGCACCACTGGTCCTTGAAAATATGCCACCACTTCCACAGCCTGATTGGTCAGTTCTACAATTATCATCAGGTTCCCACACTAATGATGCACTCCGAAATGAGAATGACTCACTTCAAGAGAGTCTGCATCGAGCACACCAGCTCATCCAAGCCCACAGGTTGATTGACGAAGGTTGTAATGCACAGCTAATTATACAGAACCTGATGCTGGATAAGGTGAATCAGTCATTGAAGGCGAAGGAGAAAAAGACACAGAAGGGGCGTATAAAGCTATTTCCGAAAGTGTATGGATGCCACCTGACCAATGAGGAGTTCATCGCTGAGCAAGAGGCAGATGAGAGAGATAAAAGAGAAAAACTTACTCAGAAGACCTAGAGGAGGGAGAACCATGAGGTGAAGAGGTTTCATAGATTGGAAGTGGAAGCAGAGTGGAAGGTGATGTTGGACGGGCATGCGAAGGCAGTAGATGAGTGGAAGGAGTTGGTTGAGGGATTGAAGGCCAAGAATGTGCACAAAAAAGATCTCCCAAAGAAGCCGAAACAACCCAAGAAGCCAAGAGCAGTTGTAGATGAACAAATGGTTCTGGAATGAGGCTCAGATCAAGGGCAAGGTGATGATAGTGACGACTTACTAGCAGAGGATGATTGGGAAGAATAGTTACAATGTGCAACATTTGTGACTCTATTGAATGGCACACAGGTGTTATAGTGTTGTCCCAAGGGAAATAGAAGGTGGAGCAAACAGGAGCGAGGGTAGGGGGCTGAGACATTGAGACAATTGTGTGAGACAAGGAGCGCAAGGAGTGTCCCCACTCTCAGTTCACACAGTCTGGGGAGATCTGAGTGCGCAATCACGATCCTGTCACATGAGACAGGACGCGTTTTATGTGACATTTGACCCTCTGAAGTATCATATAGAACAACTTTGTCAAATCTACACTGATTAAGCTATAAATCTGGTATATTACCCTTCATGTACTTGAGTATAGACCTGTGCACATAGATAAGTCAAGGAGGGCCAGTGGCCATCGTGTAAATTGAAATATGGTCTAGTGAGACAAGGACTGGTGAAACACTGTACTGTTGATGCCTTTGTCTGTGCTGCTCCTCTGTTTCATGGGGAAGTTTCGCCATGTGGATGGTGAGGTCGTCTATATATACTGAGAGCCATCCTTCCCCTACTTCTGGTCTGAAGATTGTGTTTATCATCATCTGAAATGTAGCTGGGGAATTTGTTAGACCAAAGAACATGATGGTGGGCTTGAAGAGGCCTTCTGGGGTGAGGAAGGCTGCCTTCCACTCATCTCCTTTGATTTGGATGTTGTTGTACCCCCATCGTACGTCAAACTTGGTGAAGAGTGTACACCCGCTGAGTCAGTCTATCACTTGGGGAATCAGAGGCAAGATGTTTCTGTTCCTCCTTGTCCATTTGTTAAGGGGCCTATTGTCTTGTACTGGCCTTAAATTGCCGTCTTTCTTCTTCACAAAGAAGAAGTTGGCTGCATAGGGGGATTTGGAGATGTGGATAGTCCCTCTCTTCAAGTGATCTTTGACAAACTTGTGGACCCCTTCTTTTTCTAGCTGGGTGAGGGGCAGTAATCATCCTAGCAGTGACACTGGTGCTCCAGGCAGCAGCTTGATGGCATGGTCCCAGACCATGTATTGAGGGAGTCTCTGGGACTCCTCCTCACTGAACACTTTTGTGTGCCTTTGGTATTCTTCTGGTACTCTTGCTTTTTCTGTTTCATTGGTGGCACCAATGGTGACCCTTCCCAGGAAATATTGTGGTTGGCTTCTGGTTATGGGTCATGTTCCTTGTTCTTGGGGTGTATCGTGCCTTGGCTGCATCTGGGGCAGAGAGGACGATAGGAAGGTGACTCATGTCGATCCATCCCCTCCTCCAGTCAATTCTGGGTTGTGTAGCTGTGAACCATGGATATCCCAAGATGGCCTTGTGTTCTCCTAAGTCTGATAGGAAGAACCTGTGATTTGTTTTTGTCCGCCTGTTTGAAGTTGTAGGTTGGTGTAGTATTTAAGTGACCCACTCTTGTTTTCTGTTCCGTTGACATAGTACAGGGGTCTTGGCTTTGCTAGTTGTTTGATGGGTAGCTTGAGCCATCATGCATAGGAATAGGATAGATTCATGAAGTTCTCTGTGGCTCCTGAGTCCACTATGACATATACACATCGTCACTATTGCTTCACCTGAGTAGTGCCAACCTAATCAGTCAGTGGGAAAATCCTCAGAGTTTCCCATCTCTTTTGCCAGGTGCTGCTGGTCTTCTACCATCATTTTCTTGAGGTGAGCCCAGACAGTGGCCACCAAGTCTTCTTTGACTTCTCTCATTTCCTGATCCTCATCAAGGTCAATGAGGTTAGCTTGGTTTTTGCCGGTCCACCTCAGGTTTCTATCATTTTATCTGGTGGGGCAGTTCCAGGCAAAATGGCCCATGATGCTGCAGTTGAAACAAGCATTTGCATCACCAAAGCCTGCTACGTTGCCCCAGCTGCTTTGTCCTGTTTGCCAGTTTCCCCCTTTTCCTCTTCCCCTCCAGTTGGTGGGGGCATGGCTCCTGCTAAGATCCATGGGAACTGGGGTGTTCCTCATAGAATATGGGGCATTTAAGGAATTGTATTGCAGCTAGGGTTGCTGCCTCCATTGATTGTTGAATCCGCTGCCTTGGGGATGCCTGGGTGCAGGGAAGTTAGGCCTGAATGCTCCTCCCATGGCCACCTGTCTTCTAATGCTGTCCATGAGGGATTGGGACTGGCATAGCGATCAGACCCTTTCCTTTTGCCTCTTGGTACATGAGGGGTGTCAGGGGTGCTAGAGTTTTATCAAGCATGTAGAGTGGTAGTCTTTTTAGGAACATGTTGTAGGTTTTATGGTTCCCTACTGTATATTGTGCCTTCTTCAGGAGGCTTTCAAATCGGGAGATGTATTTGTTGAATTTGTTATCTCTCATTTTGCAGCTGAGCAAATTGTTTCTGGCTTGCTGGGAGGCTTGGGAATCCTGGAATTGTTCTGCAAACTTGTCTAAGAATTGGTTCCATAAATCAGGGATGTTGTCTCCCGGCATGTTAAGGCCATCAAGCCATGTGCCCATTTTTCTGGTTGATTGGGCTACTTCTTCTCCCTTGATGAGAGTGAGGGTGAAGGCAACCTTTTTGAAAGGGGAGTCGTATCCTGCTACCCCATGGTTGACCCAGAGGTATGCTTTAACCTCATATATGAAGTCATCCACCTTCAATCAGTCTCTGTTGAATACTTGTGGGAGTTGTCCCATGGCTTTGACATCTGCTGCTATCGGGGCTGGCTGTTGGGGGGTGGCGGCTTGTCCTGGGCTGCCTGGTCCTCCTGGTCCTCCTGGTCCTCCTGGTTCTCCCCCAAGGGGTCCCTTCCTTAGTGCTTGGCACATACTTTGCCTCAGTCGCTCTTAGGTGGTTAGGTTTGCTTGTATTAGTTGGGTAGATGCAGCAGTCACTGCATGGGTGGCAGCTTGGGTCTGAGTAGTGGTTGACATGGTTTGGATGATACTTGGAATCAGGTTTCCTTCTGGTAGGGGTCCCAGAGGAATTTCTGGTGCTGGATGGAAGGATGCAGATTGGTGTGTGAGTGTGCACTGGTGTGCTTTGTTCTGATGTGGTAGGGCTGCTCTTCAGCTCCTCTTGGATTGGTGCTAGCCTGATTTGGTTATCTAGCTCCTTGTCTTCTTTGTCTCCTGATGATTGAGTTTCTTCTTCACCCTGTTCCTCTGGCTAGTCATCACTTGTAAGGTTATAGTTGTCTAACTTGACATATCTCTGTCCTAGTATGTATCTCTGGTTCTCACTGTTCCAATGGATGCGGTACCACCCTCCTCAGTAGTAGCAGACTTGTGGTGAGTTCTGTTTCACCTTCTGGTTTTCATCCATCAATAGTAGGATCAGATGTCCTCTGAAGTTATACTGATGAAACTTGTCAACTTCTTGCACTTGTGAGTTTGGTTGTCCAAATGTTGCCTTATGTTCATGGATGATAGTTTGAAAGCTGGAACTGCTCGCTGTGTTGTAAGAAAGTTGAGTCTAATGTCACCACTAAGGGTTTGACAGTAACAATAGACTGTAGCTAAGACTCCATAGTGTCCTAGAAGACTAATAGAGATAGACTGGGTTCCCACTTGCAGTGCTGCAACACTGTAGCCACCCTTTGGAGCAATGAGGAAGTAAAGAGCAAGTCACTGTGATTGACAAGAGACTCAACTTGCCAGTACAAGGTAGCTCAGAGTCCCTATTTATAGAGGATGAGGGCCCAATGCCCAAGGGGGTGAACTGTACTTAATATGGTAGGGGGAAACTAGGATGCAAACTGGGAACAATGGGTGTGCCAAGAAGGGAACAATGGGTGTGTCTAAAGGGAGTTGACAGTGGGTCATAGGGACCCAAGAAGCATGTGATCCTACTGAACAATAAGGGATTGCACAAAAATGGGGTTGCACACCAAAAATTATAGTACAGTGCCTCAGGTGCACATAAGCACAAACAGTCTAAACAGACTCCTGGCCAGTTCCACAACTTACAGGAGCACAAGCAGTTGAATGCTTACCTTAGGCCAGTTACAGTGTGCCACACCACCACAGTGCCCACAGCAAGGTCCCTGTCTGGACAGGCCTTTCCAGCTCTGTCCAGACTCGACTACAGGCTGTCCAGTACTGTCTAGACAAGGCTTCTCACTGTTCAGCTCTGTCCAGCTCTGTCCAGACATGGCCTTTAGGGCACATTTGGTACATTATCATTATTATAAAAGAGATCATTATTAAAAAGGAAATTGTTGGTAAGCATTAGTAAGCCAAAAACCATCCTCAACATGACTGCCTCTATCATTAATCATCTTAACATTGTGATGTAAGCCAATAACCCACAATTTTGATAACCCATATTTCAAGTCTAAACATTGGAAATAAATGTTTTATCCTATGGAATATTATTTTTTCAGTTAAAGTTAAAAATTGCTCAAATAATTTTGGGGTTCTGGCTACAAAACAGTGGCTGCTTAATTAAAAAATCTTGCAACTCCACACTTTCTGCCCTGCCACACTTTTTAGGCAGCACCATAGAATATTATTTTTCTCTGTTAAAAATACTAAAACTTTCTGAAAACTTAGAAATAATAGTTTTGTTTTTGGATTAATAATATAACTGGCCTGGGGTAAGCATTCAACTGCTTGTGCTTCTGTAAGTTGTGGAACCAGCCAAAAGTCTGATTAGACCATTTGTAATTGTGTGCATCTGAGGCATTGTACCATATTTTTGGCTTGCACCCCATTCCTGTGTGGCTCCCTTATTGTTCATTGGGATCACATGCCTCTTGGGTCCCTATGACCCACTGTTAACTCCTTTTAGATGTAGCCATTGTTCTCTTCTTGGTTTTTCCATTGTTCCCAGCTCTAGTCTAATTGTCTTGTCTTAAAAGAGCATTAATACACCCTTCTGGGCCCTAGGCCCCACCCTCTATAAATAGGGACTCATAGCTACCTTGTACTGGCAAGTTGAGTCTCTTGTCAATCATAGTGACTTGCTCCTGTCTCTCTCTCTTTGGATTAGGGGGTGGCTACAGTGTTGCAGCACTGCAAGTGGGAACCCAGTTCTACTTCTATTAGTCTTCTAGGATAAGGTAGAAATCATTTAGTTTCAGCATGGTTTATGTAAGCAAGATAACACCCTTGCTTGCTGTTGTCTCTCCTCCGCGACACCTTAATTAGGTCAAATTCTAGTTTATAGGAATGGTAGATATTATCCATGGCTTCAATTTGTATAAAAGATTTTTCAAAAATATTTAGCTGTTTTTGAGGAGTGACAAAAATACTTGTTTTTACTGGAGAAACCATTTTTAGACATCTGGGCACTCAAAAATACAGTTTTGTATTTTTGATGGTTGGAATTTTGGCCACATCATGTGACCCTATCCGGGTACAGAGTAGTCAACTTGAACGCCATCTAGAGCACTCAATTTATATTTTTTATGCCCAGAAATTACTCAGATGCCTTGTAAGAAGCATGTGATGAAATCTAGATGGAAAAATATCGAAAAGGCAAGGAAGAAAAAGGTGCAGAGGCATTGCAGTGAGTTCCGCATGCCACTCCAGTTCCAATTCCTGCTGATGGCATCTGCTGATGTTGTAAATCAAGATAAAGTTATCGCACTCACTGACAGACTCCCTCAACAAGCTGTTGAGGAATGGGAGGGTGATCAAGATGAAGAAAATATTAATGGTCTTGAGGAAGGGGAATGCGAGCGTGATCAAGAAGACACCGATCTTGAAGACGGTCTCAAGATTGTTGAGCGGCCAACACTTGATCACTTCAATCTCATCTTGCAAAGGGCTCAGAATGTTACAGTGGAAGCAGAGAAGAACAGGCCCCAAAAGCGTCCAAGAACATATACAGGAACATCCAAGAGAACACTGAGGCGACAAAGGACTTGCCGAGAGGACCTTGCAAAGCAGGGCTACCTCTCTGTGTTCAAATTTATGGCACATGTGGAAAAGATGGCCAACAAAGGGCCACACACGGAGCGCCTCACAGCAAGGCCAGAGGAATCAGACACCAAGGATGTGGTGTCCGAATGCATGGGCCAGGTGCGTGTTAGGGAACCACTGATACACTGAGCGTTATTGATAAGCCTAGCCCATAGCCCAGGAAGAGGAGGAGGAGGAGGAGGAGGAGGAGGAGGAACAGGCAACAAGTGCCTTGCATGAGGATGACAGTGGGCACCCCGAAGCGGCAGTCAAGGCAGCACTGGATGCCAGCAGAACTCAGGAGACAATCCAAGCACTCCTTGAGAGCCTCTCTTGCAGACGTGCCCCAGTGGATGAGTCCCCACCTTCGACAATCAACGATGCACTGTGTATGATACGTGATCATCCAGCATTGCTGCGCATGCAAGAGAGGCTGGTGTTGCAGAGCTGCGAGAAGTTATCTCTTGATGTTCTCTTCCAGGAACACATCTCTGCCATGATTGGGGTCCTAAATCTCTTTCTGGACCCAGATCTTCAATATACATGGAGGGAAGCATTGATGATTGTCGCAAAGGCTCAAGGGTGCAGATCTAATTGTGCATGCAGTATCCGGACCTGGCTCCTGGATTTTATTCAAGAGGGAAATCTCCCTCTCCATTCCTATGGCCATAGTAAGAAGACAATTCTTGAAGACGAAGAAATCTCACAAGAAATCCAAGAGGAATTGTCGAAGAAGACAAAGGTTGGCTTTATCAAGGCAGAAGATGTTTGCATGATCATTGCAAGCGATAAGATCCAGATCTTGTTCTCATGGCTGGGGATTCACAAGCCCAGCATTTCCTTGTCAACAGCATAGAGGTGGCTTGCTAAACTGAACTGGCACTACAGCAAATCAAAAAATAGGATGTATATGGATGGCCACGAACGAGAGGATGTTGTGGCTTTTTTTTTTTTTTTGTTTTTGAATCCATTATAGTGCGCCTTGGGCAATGAGCCCTATGTAGCACTTTACATGACACAATTAGTATGCTATCCGGTTCCTTCCCTTCTATGATCCGCGGTAAAAATAATAATATGAGTAATTGTGGCCTGATGGCCTCAGCGTTGTGCCCAAAATTGAGTTGGTGGGTGATATTGGTGTGAGTGGAGCAATGGACGGGGTGTGCGTCCTTTGGTGCCGCAAAGGATGGTCTTGAGGCTGGGTGGGTAGAGTGCTGAGAGTGTTTGAGGGGAGGGAATGTGCGGACTGGTGCACCCTTGGGCTTGTGGTCGTTCTGGTCCTTTCATCGGTGCCTCCTCGTGCTTCATCTCCCTGTACTTCCTTTTCTCCGCCCTGACTCTATCCATCCTTGCATACCTCCTACTCGCGCGCCTTCCCCCTACTACTTGTTCTTGATGGAGCTTCATGCTCCGGCACTGCGGTGATGGGCACTGGGTGCATTAGTTCGACCCTCCTTGGGGTCGCATCGTTTCCTCGTGGAATCGTTTGGTACCGTCTATATATTTTGTTACTGCAATAATTGTCTTTGTGTTTGAAAGTAACTCCGGTGGTGAGGGCAGAACCCTGTTGTGCATGGCGATGATTGGCCAACGCTTGTGTGCGTATTTTGGGCAGTACAGCAGGAAGTGCGTGAGCGTCTCCCTATGGTACCTGCACACCGGGCACCTGGGACTGTCCACTTTATGGAAACGATGAAGGTAATCGTTGAGTGGACTGTGCCTGGATCTCAGCTGGAATATTAAGCTGGCCATCTTTCTGGAGATCCTGTGGTCGCTAGTCAGTGTAATGAATTTCTGTGATGCTGGGGAGTAAACGTCGTTTACTGGGAAGCGCTTCAGCCTTGCTGAGGCGTGCCACTCTTTCTGCCACTTTTCGTTCATCTTTTTGTTGTTTGCCTGCCTGAGTGCTGAGACGCTGGTCTTGACATGGTTCTTGAGGTACTTGGGCAGGTCTTTCTTGTCTGAGCTTTCCCCCCTGGCTGCGCGCTTGGCTTCGCTGTCCGCTAGCTCGTTACCTTCGATGCCTATATGCCCGGCTGTCCATCTGATCACTAGGCTAAACCTGGTTCTCCCTCGTCTGCCTTTGAGATGGGAGGCTAGTCTTAAGGCTTCCACCGCGAGGTGGTGGCCTGGGTTGGTCAGTTCTGTCTCTAGAGTTTGGATTACCGATTTGTTATCTAGTCCAATAGTGCAACTCCTACGGTTGTGCTTCTCGGTGGCAATGAGGTGGAGGCCTAGTATTAGGCCTGCCAGTTCCACATCGTAGATCGTATGATCCTTGTCTGAGCCCATGTGCAACTTTAGTATTCTGTTCGGTTTACCTCGCCTCATCAGGATGGCTGCTGCGCCAACCTTGCTGCCGATCACTGAACCATCTGTGTATACCTTAATAACCTCCCTTGTGTTGCTGTCAGCCAGTTTTGAGGAGTCCTTGTCTGCCGGTATTGAGAGTGTTGCTGGGACTATGTGGCGCTCCGCAGGGTTGCGCCCTGCCACTTGTATTGTCTCTATCTTACCTGCCCTGACGTTGAACATTTGCGTCATGTTGTGCAGCGCTGATCTGTGCTTCTTTCACTTTCTAGAGCTGGCTAGTCTATATTGTTTGTGCAGAGGGTGAGTATCTGGTAGTGAAGCTATTCTTACCGCCGCCCTGTAGAAAGTTTTCTGGACTCTTAGGTGCATCGGGAGCACTGATGCGTATGGGTTGAGGGCGTCTTTGGGAGATGTGCGGAAGCCGCCTGTGATCGCCAGTGTGCCGGCTCTCTGTGTGGATGAAAGGCGTTTGACCGCTGCAACTGAGCCTACCCTTCTACCCCCTGTTGTAGGCAAATGCGTTGGGGTGCACCAGACTTCTAGGCCATAGAGAATTCTCGGTAGTGCCACTCCAATGAATATTCTCCGGGCTGCCTTGGGGTTTAGTCCCCAGCTGGGTTGGGACGCGCTGCGGATCTGAGCTGCCCATTTAGAGCCTTTTTCTTGCACGTATGCTCTTTGTTCTTTCCAGTTGAGGTTTTGGTCTAGCATCACGCCCAAGTATTTCGTACTTTTAGTGGGCTTGATTGTAATGCTCGGGAGGATGAGTGGCGGTCTGAGTACTTTGCGGGAGCTGTGGGCGAAGTCGATTAGTGCTAGCTTGTTGTATTCGAAGGGGGATTATGGCTCTTAGCCCAGTCTATAGCGCCCCCCGGTCTTATCATCATGTCCTTCAGCATTTCGTGTGCTTTCTCGAGGGAGTCTGCTGTTGCTGTCAATATCGCGTCATCCACGTAGGCTTCAGCAGTTTCTCCGCTGTCCTTCGTTGGGATATCTACCAGGTCCGCATTATAGAACTGATAAAGTGCCATTGATAGCGGATCTCCTTGGCCTATACCATTATCTATGCTGATCGGGGCCAAGACATGGTCATCGAAGTGCAGGGTGGTGTTTCTGTCTTTGAGCATGTTAGCCACGAATTTTACTATCAAGCTAGGAACTCATCTGGATTTCAGGTTGTGGATAAGCTGCTGGTTGACTGCGTTCGGGAATGCTCCTTCGATATCTAGGAATAGGACTGCTACAACGTTCCCTTTCCTCCACTTGTTTTTGATGTTGTGCACCAAGAGCTGTACCGTGTCTGTTGCATTCCTTTTAGCCCTCCCCCCAAAGTGGTTTTCTGGGAGAAGCTCGTGAAGCTCTGCATAGTACATGAGCTGGTCTGCTATGATTGCCGTTAGGACTTTAGCCTGTGTGTTCAGGAGCGCTATCGGTCTGTACACTTTCGGGACGTCGTATCTAGGCTTTCCTGGTTTACGTAGCACGACAGTGGTGAACTGCTTCCATGGCGCATAGTAGATACCCCTCCTAACTATTGCTGAGTAGATATGGAGAAGTCTGTCCATGAGCAAGTCAGCGCATTTTGTCAGAACTATATTTGGTATGCCATCTGGTCCTGGAGCTTTGTACGGTTTGAGCTTTCCTAACTGCCTATGGATCTGCTCCCGCGTGATCTTGTCTAGTGGGCATACTGGGTCGGGGTATGGGCAGTTTTGTGTGACTTGGGGGAGGTTTGAGGGCTTGCTAGGGAAGAAGGCTCCTGCTAATAGGGTGGCTTTGTTCTCGTTAGTACTGGCCGTTACCTCCGTTCCATTTGTGGTGCCCTTGAGTGTTGGGATTCTGGTTGCGCTGCAGTCCGAAGCTGGGGCTGAGATGTACCTGTGCGCTGTCCAGATGTCTGGGTCGCTAGCTTTCTCGAGCCAGTCCCTCCAGTGGTTTACCTTATTGTACTCTATAGCTTTAGCGTATACTTTTTTGGCTTCAGAGCTTTCGGCATGGATGGGGTCATTTGGACGGTGTTTGAGTCCGCTGGCTTGTCTTCCTAGCTTGTTCGCAGTGCACCGGAGCTGGGTGAGCTCCTTGGTCCACCAGCGTCTGGATTTAGGGCCCAGGTCCGTGATGGGGACCTCCCGCTCTATTGTAACCTGGATTGCTTTTGTTAGCGCGGCACAGGTTGAGTTTAGGTCACCTTGGTTTTGGATGAAGAACGGTATACTGCATCCTTGTAGTTGGAAACCTAGGGTTTCCCTAAACTTGTCCCAGTCGACATTTCAGAAGTTTGGGATCTTTCTTGCTGGGGCTTTCACGATTGCTAGATCCAGCTTTGTGATCACCGGGAGGTGATCTGTGTTGGGGCCTACATTGTCTGTCAGGGTTTCGCAAGAGAGTAGAGCATCGAAGGAGTGCTCAGAGAGGAAGACGTGGTCGAGTCTCGACCAGCGTTTGGACACGTTGTGTCGGTGTGTGGGGATTCTGGGGGGGAGGGCCAG
>QLOT01020879.1:0-17659 GCA_003313875.1 Russula aff. compacta | reverse complement strand
GGGGTACCCCTTCTTCGAAGCCGCAAAACCAAATATTGACTGGAGCAATGGTCGACTAATAGATACGGTTACCATCTCCACTAACGATGCTAGCAAGTGGAAGATACAGAAGAAGAAAGGAAGTCACAAGAGTTCTATAGACTGGGTATGGTCCATACCAGGATGGGAAGAAGGAGACGAGGTGTGGATCAGGACCAACGTCAGGAAAATGACAGTAGCTCAACAACTTGCCATTGAAGCTACCGACAAAACTAAATGAACCTGGCAAGAATTAGTCCCACCACAGTACCACACTTTTGGCAAAGTATTTTCAGAAACGGCTTCCGAACGCTTCCCCGGAAGACGACAATGGGATCACGCGATAGACTTGAAACCGGAAGCACCAGCATACATCGACTGTAAAGTCTATCCCTTATCACCAAAAGAGAAGGAAGAACAGAAGGAATTCCTCGCCACTAACTTGCAACTCCAAAGAATACGATGGTCTAAATCACCCTATGCTAGTGGATTCTTCCTCATTCGCAAGAAAGACGGCAAGTTTAGACCGGTTCAAGACTATAGGAATCTAAACAAATGGACGATTCCTAATAAATACCCCCTTCCACTCATCACTGACCTTATCCATGACCTCTCTGGCAAGAAACTATTCTCTAAGTTTGACATCCGTTGGGGCTACAATAACATTAGAGTCAAAGAAGGCGACGAGTGGAAAGCAGCCTTCAAAACTAGTGAAGGGCTCTTCGAACCAACAGTAATGTTCTTCGGCCTAACCAATTCACCTGCAACATTCCAGACCATGATGGACGATATATTCAGAGACGAGATTGCACAAGGATGGCTTAGAGTCTATATGGACGACGTTATCATCGCTACAGAAGACAACGACAGAATCCATAAAGAAAAAGTCGACCAGTTCCTAGCAAAATTAGCAGCCCACGACCTCTATCTCAAACCAGAGAAATGCCGTTTCCACCAAAAAGAAGTCGAGTACTTAGGAGTGATTATTGGTAATGGCAAGGTAAGGATGGACCCAGTCAAAGTCCAAGGTATCGCTGATTGGCCTACACCAACAACGGTCAAAGAAACTCGAAGTTTCCTAGGCTTCTGTAATTTCTACCGCGCCTTCATCTCCCACTTCTCCGACAAAGCCCGCCCACTGAACAACCTAACCAAAAAGAATTATCAATGGCGATGGACAGACAAAGAAGACACCGCCTTTCAAACACTTAAAAACGATTGTACCTCATTCCCTGTCCTTCGCACTCCCGACTGGTCTCGACGATTCATAATGGAAACTGATGCATCAGGATATGCACTTGATGTAGTCATCTCTGAAGAATTTGACGATGGTGTCCACCCCATAGCTTTCCACTCTCGTAGTCTCCAAGATGCAGAACGGAACTATGATGCGCATGACAAAGAACTTGCTGGTGTCATCTTTGGTTTCAAGTGTGGCCGACCCCTTTTCCTAGGAGCGGATCAGCCAATTCTAGTCCGCACCAACCATAAAAACCTTCAATACTTCAGAGAACCTCACAAAATCACAGGTCGCCAAGCACGGTGGATGGAATATCTCCAAGACTACGACTACATTCTAGAACACATAGCTGGTACCTCTAACACCGTCGCCGACCTCCTTTCCCGTCGCATTGACCTTAACAAGGGGGTGAACACCGATGAACCACATACACTACTCCCTGATCACCTCTTCCTACGTAAAACTTTCCTCGAAGACGACCCACATCTACGACGCAAAATCCTACAAGACATTCACGACTCTCCAACAGGAGGACACCCAGGTATCAGCAACACTTGGTATCTGGTAAAGAATAAATATGAAGGACCTAGACTCCGGGAATTCGTTGAAGATTACGTCAAGGGATGTGCCCGCTGTCAAGAGTCGAAAACCAACATACACAGAAACAAATTACCATTACACAGACTAGACACTCACGTAGAGGAAGGCCCTTTTCAATACGTATCCATGGATCTCATCACAGACCTTCCCAAATCGGATGACTTCGACTCAATCCTCACTATCGTTGATCAAGGATGTACAAAAGCGGCCAAATTCATTCCTTGTCACAAAACAATAGATGGCGCAGGCGTTGCCAACGAGTATCTGAAACACCTCGTGCCCTGGTTTGGACTCCCTAGACGAATCATCTCCGACCGAGACCCTCGCTTCACCTCTAAGTTTTCCAAGACGCTCTGTAAGGCTACAGGGATAACACAGAACTTATCAACGGCCTTTCACCCAAGAACTGACGGACAATCAGAACGGATGAACGCATGGATAGAACAATATCTCCGACCATGGTCTACAGCGAGACAAGACAACTGGGCCAAGATGTTGCCTATTGCCGAGTATGCCCACAACTCATGGAAACACGACGGCACACAAAAAAGTCCACACAAACTCCTGATCGGCATCAGACCCCAAGTGTCTATTCTAGAAGTGACGGATGAAGTACCAGCAACTAAAGAACGTCTAGAAACCCTGAAAGAAGCAAGGGATATGGCACAGAAACGTCTAGAACAAATCCATCAGACAAAAGAGAAGAAGAAGATAACGGAGATGAAGGTGGGAGAACAAGTATGGGTAGAGGGCAAAAACTTCAACATCTCCGGATCAAAGAAACTTAGCCCTAAACGATACGGACCCTTCACAATTAAGGAAAAGATTGGATCAAGCGCCTACAAAGTAGACCTCCCCTCATCCATGAGGATTCACAATGTGTTCCATGGCAACCTACTTCTCCCATATAAGGAGACGGAGGCATACAGTCAAGCCTTCACTAGACCACCACCTGACCTAATCGATGGCGAAGAAGAATACGAGATCGAATCAATCAAAGACATGAGGAAGCGAGGACGTAAAGTCCAATACCTCGTACACTGGAAAGGATACCCATCAGCTGATGACTCATGGATCGATCACAAGGACTTACATGCACCCGACCTCCTAGCGGAGTTTTATCTTTCCCCCACGGGTGGACGACACCATGTATAAATACACCACCTCTCACCCCGAACGATTCTTCAGTTCTCTTCCTCAGACAACTACCACATCATTTAACATGCCTGCAACCCGTTCCTCCTCAAACTCTTCTCGTAACTCTGTCCGCATCCCATCCTCTCGCAGCTCAGTCCGATCCCCCTCACCATCCGAATCTCTTGTTAATGAATCCTTCCGCTATGGCGTTGCGGTCAATGATGTACGCCGCATCAGAGCCCGTCGTGCCCTAGAGGATGCAGCAAGGCAGACACAAGAAGGTAGAGAGTTCCAGCTGAACCGCACCATCAGCACGGCCATGGAACAAGCCACCAACAACGGCCAAGCGGAGATCGCACAACGACTAACTCACTTGGCTGTGGAAGCGCTAGCTGGCCCAGAGCCCATTCTTATGCTCCCCCCTCGTGATGGAACCCCCTTCCCTACGGACATTATCACTCTCGACCGACGTTCTGCCATGTCTGTCTCCCCCCTCCCCACGTATGAAACGTTGCCCACACCCGTCGTCATCGACACAGAACCGCCAGCTGTTGCCAACTTGATTCCACTTCCCAGTTCCCCCGCCCCTTCCTATCCTGCTGCTGACGTACCCCCTGGATGGATTGATAACGAAGCCAGAGGACGCCCCATCGACTTTCCCATTCCACTTGTTGATGGAACCACTGTAGAAGAAGGTTCCATTAACGCACCCTTCATCCAGTTTGCCTGGGGAAACCCAGAGACTTATCCCATCGTAAGAGGAACACGCGGTGCTAACCGCCAAGTATACCTTCAGTCCCTTCGTGCTCGTGCCGATCCATACCCCCGCCCAGAATTGTCTAGAAAGCAAGCCTTCCTCTTCCACGCAGACCAACCCTTCACACGGCTCGTTGATTGGGCGATCCGCGAAGAGCGAGATGTTACACTCACTGCAGAAGTCTTACGCCTCCGCCGTGCCCAGCAAAAATTAGGGAGAATGGCTGAAGAAATCAACCTAGCTCGCATCCGTTTCAATAACCTCCAGTGGCGTATACAAGAGTCACACCACAAACTCAGCAAAGCGGACGCATACCGACGACTCCGCCCTCGCCTCTTTTACGACTTACCGCAACTAGACGTCTTTGAGACCGGTATTGTAGAAGAAGGTCTAGCCCAGATCGACGATCCCTGGTATGTCGAGCCAGCAGTAGGAGGAGAGCTAGAGTGTGAGTGGTGTGGAGAACGAGGACACTACACAGAATATTGCAACGAAATCTCCCGTTGCACGCTATGCACTGAGATCGGACATCTTCCCTGGGACTGTCCTGTCCCTCACAGCTTCTGTGTCGCCGACAAACCTTGCCAGGCTCCATTCAACCACAAGAACTACGATACCACTTGTGTTTCAACAGTTATGACCTTCTAAGGATGTTAACAAGAGGGTGATGTCACGATTCCATTTATAGGACTGTCTCCATTGTTCCCCTCTTTTGTACGATATGACATCGTCTCCTATTGTTCTCCGATTCTGGCCGGATTCTCATTGTTCCCCTCATATATCACAAAAACCCATTGTTACCTTCTTCAGGACAGTTTCTCATTGTTCGCCCGTTCTGTACAACAATAGCGCCCTTGTCTATATAAACCGTAGTAACTACAAGGAGCAAGCCTTAAGCTTGTTCTCCTGTGCAATACCAGGATTGTTACAAGGACTTCAGGAAGGCTCTCTAGTGCCTGTAAACTAGCCTTGCATCTATAAGTCTTCTAGCCACTTGTAAAGTGCTAGCTTGCTATCCTCGGTCAGAGGCGACCATATCTCGAAACCCTTGTCAGTGTACACGCGTCGCGTCACGTGACTCTCGACTCAATCGAATTCAGACTCGAAAGACTGACACGCCGGCCTGGGCGTGACACCAACAAGGCGCTCGTTGGCTCAGGTGGCAGCAGACAAAGAAAGGGCAGTGGAGCTGAAAAGGTCCCTGCAAGAACTCGCAAAGAAAAAGGTAGAGATCTTGGCTGAGATAGAAGTTCGACAGCAGATCAATGACAAGGACGAGGGACGGCGAGTCATCAAGACACTTGCGGATATGGAGGGTTTCGAGAAGCCTGGCAACTCTGGAGGTGACACTGAGATTAGCTCAGAGGGTGGTGACTCAAAGGTAGATAGCGAGTGTAGCGAAGCGGCAACCAAAAGTCAAGTGCTTCCACCAAAAGCAGGGGTGAGTTAATTTCCTAAGATTGATATTTGTTGCCTGACAGAGATGCACAGAGGAAGAAGAAACCTGGTAGAGGGGAAACGCGGGTGGCCGTTGATGCTGCCAAAGCCAAGATCGAAGGGAAAAAGAGAAAGTCATCTGTTGACCTGGGTGGATCAAGGTGACATTGCTACGATCAACAATCTTCCGCATGTGAATGCGATCTGATAGTGACCCACACGTGACACAGGACGCTCAAGAAATCGAAACCCGCTCCATTCCCATTGGGTCTTGTAGCAGACTGGAAGCAAAAGATTGCTGCTCATAAGCCAGCTAAGGCTAAAGCATCAGCCAGCTCCTCTGTTGAGCATGTACTTGGTGGCTTAGATGATGAAGACGCGGACGCTGTTCAGCCAGCTTTTGAGCTGTCAGGTGAATCACGTAGTGAGGATCGAAAGAATGACGTGCGTTGTTTTCACATACTTCTGATGTATCTTACTTTTTTTTTTTTTTAATCCAGTTCATATTCATTTGCGAAAGCAACAGTGACAGCGATGATATCTATGACAGCAAGACTAAGTCTCAGCCTAGGCGTAAGCTGATGCCAATCATCCATCATATGGTGACTGCGGCACCTGACGGCTCCGAGTCTACAGCTGCATCTGTATCTGCAGGGGCCTCCAAGGGAAAGACTCTAGCAGCACCTGTGAAGGTAAAATCCAAGACGCCAGTTATGAAAATGGAAAGTATCCTATTTCAGCTAACTCCGAGCAATGACTTGGATGGCCTCCCTGAGTGGGCTAAGGCTGGCTGGTTGACATCTTTCCTTCCAACCCTTTATGCTTATCTCTCGGCTGCCCTTAAGCCCTTTGAACCATATGCGAAAGGTTCAAACTTGTTGGCAACTGTCCAAGATGTTGCCGATATCGTTTACCTCGGGTCTGGATACCAAGCCAAGTTAACTGATAAGATATATACCATGGTATGTTGCATAAATATTCATTACTATCCGATGTTAACCCTCATTTAGGCTCGTGACCGTCTAAACGAAAAGTGCTCATACTTTGGGCGTGAGGCTATAAAGGTGGTTAAGGAATTTTTCCAAGGTAACAAATATGCCAGCAATCAAAAGGCCATTGCCAAATATGCACGATGGGCTACCAGGGACAATGGTCCTGGCATATTTGGAAAACCAGCACCAATCAATTGCATTGAAACGAAGGGTCAACCTGGATATATAGTATGGTGTTTCGTTCCATTTACTATTTCGAATCAAACTAACGTCATTTTTAGAAGGGCGAAGATATCTTTCAATCCAAGTTTATTATCGACATCGTTTCGCCATACCTCAAGTTGTGCAAAAACTCGAGCAAAATTTATGGTAGACCGATAGGTGCTCTTGCATTGGCAGCGGCAGCCATGAGTATTTGCAGTTTCAAGCTTAATTTGTCCGTCCCAGCTCAAATCTTATATTAGACTGAACGTGCCTTCAAGATGTACCACTCTGGCGAGCGTCAGAATGTTGGCCAGTTCTCACGTGAAAGGGTTGGTGACATGATTGACGACTATGTGGTCCCTGCCTCCAATCTCAGCAACCGAAGATGGTCGATAATTTTGGAGACATATGGTACCCACGGCGACAAGTCCGACGACGAATATGGTGGACCCAGCACAGAATCCATGCAAAATAGTCGCCGAGCGCTTTATACTCCAAGCAGCCCCTTGAAGGAAGATTAAGCTATCTAATGGGGTTTGTTTCGTTCTCTACTCGTGTGATCTCATGCTGACTCTTTTTCGTACGCAGGTCTCAAAAACGCACTTTGTGGTGCTCTATTTACTGTCTTTTTTCACTACACTCATTTTTCGTATCTGTTAACCATTTTGCCATTTTTTTCCATTTTTAATTTGACTACTATTTCAATACCCCAGTAGTCAGATAACCACTCCTTCACTTTCATAACTACATTTGCGCACTCATTAGGATTCGGAAAATTGAGTAATAAATTCTATACCACTTTTATTAAATTTAAGCCTTGATTTCAATGGTTCAACTTGTGTGCACTTGCCAGTACTTGCTGATGAAAGTAATGCTGAACTTACAGGAAAAATGACATAGCTTGTCAGCTTGTGGACCTGCAGACTTTTGGGGCTTGTACAAGCTTGTACAAGTCCCAAAAAGAAAACTCTAGAAATACTGATGAGTGGGTCAGCCATTGATTCAGGCAAAGTGGCAACTGTGTGCACCAAAAAACATGAGCGATGCTGCAATTATTTGGCCACCTCACAGGAATTGCAGAAAAACATGGGTGCTAGTATGAAGGCATTTGCAACAGTACAGCACTTGGTGATGTGTGAAGGAGTGGAATATCGTAGTCATGAATGCAGGCCAAAACGGGATATTTGAACTTTAATAGTTCCCGATGAATCTTGATGCATGATGTCCCGAAGTCTCCTTGTTCTCATGTATGGAATGCCTCTCTCTTACTTATAAAAGAGCTCCCCTCCCCTCCTGTGATGACCCAATTACAAGATAATCGCCTCAAATTCTCTGCCTCCACAGAATCTTCTGCCAAAGCCGATGACTGATAATCTACTTTCTGTCCCTCAGGCTGTCCATTCCCAGTCTGAGCTCGTGCGGAGTGCCGAGGTCAGTATTATGCGTTTTCATTGTTATCGTATAATGGGCCTACATGTACGATTTAGGTCCCTCTTCCTCTGCGTGGCCCTGACAACCAGCGCGAACCCTGGTCAAATGAGCACACAACCATGACGAGAGTAGACTTTACCAGCCCTAACCCCACCACAGGCTACGCCAATTACGAATACCAGCCAGCCCAATTCATTGGCAACACAGTACATGATGACCTGCCACCTCCGGCCCCGGTAATAATCGTCTATTTTTCTTGTCTTCTGTTCCTTGCTTACTACGAATCCCAAAAGGGCCTTGTGGGACCGTACTCATATCGAGGGGACCAGAATTACACTGTCGGTCTCCCTCCAATCCCTGCCCAACACGTCCCTACTGCACTAGGTCCACCTCGACTTGAGCTTCACGCTCCCCTGGGCGTCGTACGAGTTACCTCCCAGTGCATATACAGTCTGTCTGATTGGGTCTGATACCACAGGAGATGCCCAACGATGCCCGCTTCAGTCGTGGACCTTGTCCACCCAACATAGCAGGGCCCTCACAAGGTGGTCCCGGCCCCATGCATGCTGGGGTGTCTGCCACAGCGGACCTCAGCTTGAAGCGACTCGCGAGTCACTACCTGCATAGTCATGGCTCCCACATCAACAAGTTTCGTACGAGGCGGAGCCGCTCAGGTGGTTACAAGGTCATGATCGTACTTGAGATAGACGATACGATAGAGTAGGCTTTCCAAGTCAAATTCCGTGTACGTTGTGTCCAGTTGGCCAGAGAGCAGAAGTTAGTTTTTGGTAGCCCTATTACAATATGTGGATTGTGGATCACCCGGAAGCCTGATGGAATATATGGTTTTTTTTTCTTGACTTAGGAGCGCCTAATCCCTCTGGCGTACATAGTTGGTAAAACCAACGAGATACCGAGTCGTGACCCGTAGTCCCTGCAACTGGCACTGCTATCGTCGAGGTCGAGGAATATGCGGCAGATAACGTGGCAGAGTGGCAAAGTCTGCATCTCCCATTTTGGTTTTGGATATTTTCTCCAGGGGAGCAGACATTTCTCCCACAAAAGCTGTCCGTCGTATTTGGTGGATCCATAACTGTCGAAGATTGAATTTTGTTCGATTGAATTTAGTCGTTGTCGATCTGCAGCAAAGAGCCTGTCGATAGGGAGAGTTGCGGAAGATAAGCAAAATGGTTCAGCTGAGAAAATGGGAGACCGAGGTCAGATTCAGGACTCACGCCGTGTGTCTGCCATGATTTACAACTAGAAAACAGGAAAGAAGATGGCAGTACCGCCAAGGAGGGAGGAGGTATGTGGGTAGTAGAGACAGCGTCTCGAGGCCTCCAGGCTCCAGCATGTTCGCACTGCATGCAGCCACGCGGCTGCTGAATCCAAATCATTTGGTGCCATTTGGTGCAACTTCGGCACAGGAGAAATGAGTTATCCTGAAATCTGATTGGTGGATGAGCCGGGCCGCTGTCCGGCCAACTCAACACAGCGAGTTAGCGAGTTAGTCAGTTGTGACTCAACTTCTGCGGCAACACTACCATGGCGGAATGGGGAATTTAGGCCCACACCGGCACGCTTTACTTTTACTTACACTATCTCCCCATTCCCAATTGCGACCCGGCATCTTCGGGGAGGATGAGAGAACTGGTCTTGGATTGGCAGACCCCGGGCACCACAGCTGAACGAATATCGCCGCTTTACTGAACATCAACAGGGTTGATCAGGCGTTCTTTGGGCCACGCCCGCCTCGCAGGCCGTACAATATTTCCGCGCGCACGGGATTCCCAAGTACATTCCGACCACCGAAGAAGACTCGATGATGTCTGTAGCTTTCGCTGTGAAGATCTTTTCCTGGGTAACAGCCAACGATCAGAACAGAAACAGACATCTAGAATTTTATCGGCTCCATCCGAATTGATATTGATCATATCAGGTGTTTATGTAACATCATGTGCTCTCCTATGAAAAGTCGCTTGTGGAGCCCAGCCAACTGAAGCGTCCATATCTTGACGCCCATGAGACGTTCACCACTACAATTCGCCACTGTTTCCGCGTAGCAGTTCCGGAAGCAGCACTGGCGGGTCCTGAGGACCCATGTTGGTTTTTCACCCGTGTTCAGAACTGGACAATGATCATTCCATTCTATTTCCCTCTTCGCCCTCCGCTTAGGGGCTCTGTCATTCTGAATTCTGCCTCATGCTGGCCTTGCGGCACCCTAATAACTAATAATAGGCTTACGGTTGCGGCGTAGAATTTTGTCAATGTGGTATTTGGCCCCGCGGAGCAGCCGCTAGGAGAATAAATAATTGGATCCCAGCCCGGTGACGCAAAAGTCGGATGGAAGGCTCAAGTGCGGAGAGGTATACGGGAATGCTTATAACGCAGACTTTTTCCTCGCACACACAAACCGTTTTCACTCCCAAACCTTGACCGGCCGTCCGTCTCCCTGTCCTCTTGTGAGGAGAGTACAGTTTCGGTGTACTATACCCACAAAACTATACCCACAAATTCTCCCATGGACCCGCCACCTTCGGCCCCGGTGAATAGTCGCCTATTTGTCTTGCCTTCCGTCTCTTGCTTACCGCAAATCTTTTAAGAGCCTCGTGGAACCGTACTCATATCGAGGGAACCACAATCACACTGTCGGTCTTCCTCCAATCCCTTCCCAACACGTCCCTACCGCACTAGGTCCACCTTGGCTAGAGCTTCACGCTCCCCCGGACGCTGTACGAATTACCTCCCACTTCCTCACAGTGCATATGCAGTCCATCTGATTGGGTCTGATACCACAGGAGATGCCCAACGATCTTACATTCAGCCGCGGACCTTGTCTGCCCAACGTAGCAGGGCCCTCTCAACAAGGCCCTGGCCCAATGCATTCTGGAATGTCTACCGCCGAGGACTTCAACTTGAAACGACTCGCGAGTCACTACCTGCATCGTCATGGCTCCCACATCAACAAGTTTCGTACGAGGCGGAGCCGCTCGGGTGGCTACAAGGTATTGATCGTACTCGAGATTGACGGTACGATATAGTAGGTTTTCCGATTCGAATTACGTGTACGTTGTCTACTTGGCCAGAAAGCAGAGTCGAAGCCCTGATAGTGACCCCTGTACAATATGTGGATAGTGGATTGCGTGGCAACCTGAAGGAATATATGGTTTTTTGATTGACTTGGGAGCTCTTATCTCTCTCATCCCTCTTGATTGGCGAAACTAGCGAGGAACCGAGTCGTGACCCGTACGCCCTGCAGCTGGCACTGCAAATAGCCTTGCCATCGGAGAGCATGTAGCGGGCAGCGTGGCAGAGTCTGCATCTCCCACTTTGGAGATTTTTCTCCCACAAAAGCAGTCGTTCGTTTCAAAAGCCATCCGTCGTATTTTGTGGCTCCATAACTGTCGTCCATTGGGTTGAGTCCACCGGCGAATGCGAGTATCGACACATAGTGATGCGTGATGCCCGTGGGACGCGAAAACGATCGCTTCGCCTGGCTAAGCTGACCGTCTGCGACGTGCTCTCGCCAGTCTTCGAAGGAGCGCGCGGGACACTTCAAGGAGGATCAAAGCTTCAGGGTCAGTCTCCTGAGTATATACCTGACCGTATTGGCCGTGTTGAGACAAGGCTTTTTCTAAGGTTACCAATTTCATTCCTCCGCAGAAGAATGGATGGATGGACCACAGCGTGGAAGGCGCACACGTGTACCCCAGTACGAGTAAGACTTCAGGGTGGATGGAACTCTAGGCAGTTAGTTCCTGCGTGAGCCAAGGGTTTATAGCCTGTAACACCGTCTATCCAGCCAAGATAGTGTATTACTTATTCCCCTTCAAGTTGCTTCTGGCCTCTCTGCTATCTACATAAACCCCGGCCCAGGCCGTGGGCTACATTATTAACCTGTTGATCAGCGCACTATGACTGGCGCAAGTTGGATATGGAGAAAATGTGATTCATGATAATTTTAGGCACCTTACTTACACAAATAGGATGGATGCACGTGGATGGGACGAAGTACCAGTCTGTGAGGGGTGTAGAATGTAAATCCGCAGCGCGGGTGAGGAGAGAGCAAGACAAGGACTCGGAAGGGCACAGAAGAGTTTGTTCGAGGCGTGCAGGAAAGTTACACCCGGTTCGAGCAGCATCATATACGCAGTCAGCTGAGGCATAGGAAAGATAAGTGGTAAGTGAGCCATGTGACGATGGGCCTGCCATTGATTGAGTTGCGGGCAATGCCGCCAATGTGAGCCCAAATTGGGCCGGGTAACTCATTAGAGGACCACGGGCACGGTCGTGCAAACATCACGCAAACATTAGCGCCAAGGTGACACCGGTGTTTATTTATACCAACCAATTGTCCAGGGACTTTCTCCCCGCTGTTGGAAGCATACCCAGATGGACTGCCTGGGGCCCCAGCGATTCTATCTTCAGTATGGACCTCATCCCATACTCATAGGCTCAGTAATGCGTACTCACCCAATGTTCCGGAGATGCCTCGTACGCATGTGACACTGACAATATGCGAATTGTCTAGATGAGCAACGACTTGCCTACGTAGAACGTTGCAGCTGAGCGAGTGATGTCACAGCGCTACAAAACAAGATCATACCACTCTGGATAGACAAAGCATAGGAATGGTCCGCATCGGTAGAGGAATATCCCCCCAATGAGACTGTAAAGCTAGATGATGATAATGATGATGATGCATCGATCAGGCTCGAGGCAGAACGTGTAGTCCCAAGAGTAGGCTCACGAAGATGATGTTCGCCCATACCATACCTCCGGCACGCTGTAATCACACAAGTCAGCATCAAGAAATCGTGCAGTGTGTATCGCATACGAACTAGTGGGAAGATCAACAAGCAGTTGTCGCACCTACCGACACCAGAGATTAAGAGATGAGATGAAGGAGGTTGACAAAGACCAGTAGATCGGCTTACCACATAGCGGCAAGTCCAGATAGAGGGCTATCACGTAAAGGAATGTAGTATACAACTTGAAACCTGTCCGTTAGATCGTAAAGCTATAGAATACCTTAGGCGGTCGGGGGGCCAGAGAGGGCTTGTGGGAAGGAGCAGTGGGAGATCCGATCGATCCGACCTCAGAGAGCGCTACGCACGGAAGGGCAAGAGTCGGTTGTCATGCCGTCATGAGGATTATTATTATTATTATTATGATAATTACAGTATGACAATAATTATTTTTGGAGTTAAGCGCCAAGCGCCAAGGAATTGGAAACATGGAGACGAGTCCCGGATATGACTTCCGGCGCCGTCCGAAATGCTTCTGTTGTATCTCTAGGAATTCTTTTGAGTGACTCTTCACATATGTGGTATCATCGCTCTTGAGATCCCACAATCTCTCACGAGAAAAAATGCTCATGCCGTTTAACTTTTTGGCGGCTTTTATTAAACCCGAATCCTTGACTTGATTAGCAACCGCCAGCTTTAAACTAGTGCCTGTGCAAAACCTACAGTATCATATCCTTGCTGACATGAACCCCAATCGAGCGAGGTCCGCCCTGTCGGTCCGGAGAAGCCTGACTAGACTTGACTAGCTTGACTGCCAGTGCCCTGATCAGATCTTGGGATTGGAGTTGAGCCAAGGATCACGTCGCCTTCCTTTTTGCTCGTTGAGGAGTCCTTGAGGGCTCCTCCGAATAGCCTCCAAATAGCCTCCGTCCGCGCGACACTCCTCCTGGGCTCCGGTCCCTTCATGCCACGCACAGCCCGAGACTAGATGTGAATTGGGTCAGCCGACATGACGGTTGATTCCCAGTGAGAATCAGCTCGGACCGGGGCGGACGCGAGCAGACGAGAGTGGACTTGTCCGAAAAAATCTGACTGTGACGGACTGTGTAATACAATTAATACAGATGTATAATATATTAACACGCGACTAGCGCGCAGCGCGCAGCTTACAACCTAAGAT
This sequence comes from Russula aff. compacta, assembly GCA_003313875.1. NCBI lineage: Eukaryota > Fungi > Basidiomycota > Agaricomycetes > Russulales > Russulaceae > Russula > Russula aff. compacta. The sequence continues at coordinate 3,915 of QLOT01020879.1, read as the reverse complement.
AAGATGTATAATATATAACACGCAACTAGCATGCAGCATGCAACCGACTATCGCTACATAAACTGGCTTGCACTCATACTCTCGGAAATGCCTGCAGAAAGACTATACTTCTGTGACTGCTCGAAATACTGCAAGTTTCGTAAACAGGTCTCAAAAACAGCCTACTACAATCACAAAAATCATCGGCTTGCTGATCTCCTGGACACATACCGCGGAGGCCCTTCCAATCCATCTCAGGCAAACATACATGAACGTCACACTGTCATCGCTTCTGATGTAGGAGCTGGACCTAGTACTGAAGAAGTTTCTCAGCCTCCGCTAGCAAAACGACCAAGGCAAGACCCTGAGGACAGCGTTACTAGTAGTAATATATACAACACTCATGACGGTGTGTCCAGCAGTAATTCAACTACAAAGCAAACTTTTTGACACCCTCTTGCCCTAAGACAATCGCATACATTCCAATAATCCCTTAGATGACTTTGTACCTCACTCCGGTGGTGCTCCTACGATCGCTGCATCTCCTCAGCGACAGACTCGAGATTTAGACACAGAACTCCTGCCACCAGCTGATCCTGACCAGGCCCCTGTAGGCGACCACTGGCAACCATCTGGCGACAATCAGGAAGCATTCTCGTTGATAGAAGATATTGCAACTACGCAGAAATTTATTCAAGGCCTCCAACAAGCGACCCTTAGCAACGATAACCTCTCTGAGGACTTGCGATATCGCCTGCGTCATCCTATTGAGGCTGAACCTGACTTGGATGACCCAGATCTTCGGCTTTCTATCAAATTATACATGGGTGCTGGTGGCGAGTCTGAGCACCTCTACAATGAGATGCATAGTTCTATTCTTGAACGGCATCCTAATGACCCCATTCTGAGCTTCCACAACGTCAAGCGGAAGATAGAAGAACTCACAGGAATAACATCGATAGTACATGACATGTGTGTTAATAGTTGTCTCACATACACAGGTCCATTTTCCGATCTCTCGACATGCCCCTACTGTAATGAACCTCAATACAAAGTCTTATCCTCCCATAGGCACAAGGACAAACTTGTCCCGCGACAGCAATTCCATACAATACCAATTGGACCTCAAATACAGGCGCTCTGGAGGTCACCAAGCGGTGCACGAGAGGCAAAGTACTGCAGCCAGTACACTGAGGAACTGTGTTCGCTTGTGGACCCCCTGACTGGAGAGCTCACTATAGAGGTCTATAACAATTATGTGCAAGGTTTTGACTACCTTCAGGCTGTCATCGAAGGCAACATTACTTCCGATGACACAGTACTACTATTTTCTTTTGATGGTGCGCAGCTCTACAAGAACAAGCAATCCGACTGCTGGATTGCAATCTGGCTTCTTCTAGATCGTCACCCCGAGTCTCGCTACAAGAAGACCAAAGTATTTCCTGCGTTCTTTATCCCTGGTCCTAAAAATCCTGTGAATCCTGAGTCCTACCTTTACCCTACGCTTCATCACGTCTCGGCTCTTCAGAAAGAAGGCTTTTGCATATGGGATGCTGACTCGAAGCGCACCTTTACTTCACATCTGATCACTCTTTTGTTCACCGCTGATACTGTTGCTCTTGTGGATCTCAGTGGGCTTGTAGGACACAGGGGAGCTCGCGGATGTCGAGCCTACTGCAACATGGCAGGCTGCCGGAAACCCAATGACCACAAGTACTATCCTGTGCTCCATATTCCTGATGTAACCGGCCTGGGGTAAGCATTCAACTGCTTGCGCTCCTGTAAGTTGTGGAACCGGCCAGGAGTCTGATTGGACTGTTTGCCCGTGTGTGCGCCTGAGGCACTGTACTATATTTTTGGACTGCACCCCACTCCTAAGCGATTCTCACTGTTCTCCGAGGATCAGATGCTCTCTCGGGTCCTTGTGACCTCTTGTTAACCCCTTTTATCGCAGCCCTTGTTTTCCTTTCTGATGCTCCCCTTGTTCCCGGTTTGTGCCTCCCTTTCTGCTTACCATATCGAGTACGGTTACCCCTTCTGGATCCTAGGATCCCTCTTCTCTATAAGTAGAGACTCTTAGCTACCTTGTACCAGCAAGTTGAGTCTCCTGTCAATCACAGTGACTTTACTCCCCCATCTTTTCTCTACACTAAGGGGTGGCTACAGTGTTGCAGCACTGCAAGCGGGAACCCATACTGCTCTATCTGTCTTCTAAGCCACAGCAGAGGCTTAGCTATAGTCTATTGTTGCTGTCAAACCCTTGGCGGTGACACCTGATAACTATGATGTACGCGGCTGTAGTCATCCTGACATTGATGTGTCACACTTTTTGTGGCCATCTGTGTCACCGGCGAGAGCAGTGACACCAGACTAGGTCAGTCTGAGAGAATAGCTTCGTTGAAGTCCGACTCAGCTTCGGCCTCGATCACCTGAGGCGTGTAGTAACTGTCTCCGCTAGAGAGCGTCTCGTTTATGGTACTGGAATCTCCCTCTGTTCCGGGGTTGTTTGCAACGCGGGGCAAACACAGGAGTAGGCACAGGGTGCTGAGGTACGGCCAACAAGCCACGGTGTAACCCTGAAGCGAGAAAACACAAGTCACTACTCCTATTCGACAGGAGACTCGACTTAGAGTCTCGTCTCCGAATCCTGCTGGTACAAGTACACTACAGGACGGGCTGAAACCGTCCTAGCTATCGTAATACTGCTTACTATGTGCCTATGAGGCTTACTGAGGCGCTCCACTTCTTTACAAACACGGCTGACGGATCCTAGGATACCCACACAGAAGTCCGAACAGTATGTTACCAACCCCAGGCCTAGACTGCTCTACCAGTCCTGGGGGTCAAACGCGTTCTCTCAACCTGTCAGCAGCGGTTCTCTCCCATTCCTGGGGCCGCTCTGTGACATCACCCTCTCTTTAGAATCGAGTCGCACCGCGACGGCGGCTGTGAGCGATGAAGGGGAAGCGCCCCCTTCCTTTCTGGCTGTGGCCGAAGGGAAGACCGTCCTGGAGCTTGTGGAATATTGCGAAGTTTTCATAGCAATGGGAGGCAAGGAGGCGGCGCCGGCTTTGACACTCCTCAATCTGGCGAGCCTCAAGAGACGCCTTGAGTTCAGCAAGCTCTGCCTCAATGCCAATGATTTCAGTTGTGATGCGGTGATAGCGGCGGAACTCAGCTGTGAGCCCCCAGTCTTTATATCCTTCGGCGTGTTGCACCATGTCTGGGAAGGAGTCGGAGTCTCCCAGGGCTTCGAAGAACCAGTCGGGATAGTTCCCTTGTTCATCGGTGGTGAGGCGAGCGGTGGCGAAGAGCTCATGCTTGTAGATGACTTCTCCTTTACCGGTGGTGCCCAGGCAATAGGAACCGTCTTGGCGGACGTAGGGGGCGAGGGTGTGAATGGTGGTTTCACCGTCAGTGACTGGGATAAAGAAATCTGGGACACGCCCCTCATTTTCCTCATATCCCTCTGGCACTCCTCCATCTTCTTCGTCCTCTCTAAGGCTTTGATCCCTCCAGTGCTTGTAGGTTTTCTCAAGACGAGCCGCGTCCGCTTCACGCTCTTCCAGACGTTCTTCTCTTCTTTTGAGGTTTTGTGCGTCGTTTTGTATCTGTCGCTCTCTTGCTTCACATCGCGTCTTAGTTCCTGCCAGCCCTTTAGCGACGAGCTGCAGCTCTGTCTTGGTGGGGTCACTGGATTCGAGGGCAGCGTATGCGGAGCGAGGGGAGTAAGAGAACACACTGAGCTGGTCAGAGATGGCCACCACTTCTGAGGGGATCTCCAGCGGGGCTTGCTTGTAGACGACGGGAGTTGCAGCCTTGCCTTTTGGAGGCGGAATGGGGAGTGGGCTGGTGCTCTGAACGGAGATGTGCGAGGATGGGGAGGACATGATAGAGGACTAGTAACGGTCGTGATACGAGCAGTATCGTTCCTTA